>JAJOZX010003119.1:70000-105000 GCA_023014485.1 Bathynomus jamesi
GATCAAATGCCGTAATTCTCCTACATACGCGCAGAAACCAATGCCCCAAGGGGGCACCTCCCGCATGCCGTACATTATATACATTCTAACTGCAAACATGCAGTATAATTAACGTAAAGAACGACGCTTGTATAGGAGAATATTCCACGCAAGATGAGAGAGAGAGAGAGAACGAAACAAATGGAAAAATGAGGTAACCACCCGGGAATCGAACCCGGGATCTTCCGATTGCCGGTCAGATATGATAACCATTACACCACGGGCCTCACTCGATCAAATGCCGTAATTCCTCTACATACGCGCAGAAACCAATGCCCCAAGGGGCACCTCCCGCATGCCGTACATTATATACATTTTAACTGCAAACACGCAGTATAATTAACGTAAAGAACGACGCTTGTATAGGAGAATATTCCGCGCAAGGAGAATTACGGCATTTGATCGAGTGAGGCCCATGGTGTAATGGTTATCATATCTGACCGGCAATCGGAAGATCCCGGGTTCGATTCCCGGGTGGTTACCTCATTTTTTCATTGTTTCGTTCTCTCCTCATCTTGCGCGGAATATTCTCCTATACAAGCGTCGTTCTTTACGATTATATATATATATATATATATATATATATAATATATATATACTATATATATATTGATTTCGGTTTCTCCTTTTTTATATAGGGAGGGAGGGGGTATTTTTACGTGTGCGAGCCCTTGGCCCCTCCTTCCTGCATAATATATTATATATATATATATCGGGTGGCCCAAAAAAACGCCTTGAGATTTGGACATCAATAACTTCAAAAATATGCAGTTCATACTTCCAAAATTTACGTAACTTTTACCTCAATCTATTGATAAGCCATCATAAAAATTTCAGACCTCTACATAAATACTTTTTCCACAGCTGAGGGAACAATGAGGTATGGTGAAAAAAACGAATATCATAAATTGAAAAAAAATTTATTATTCACATCTTAACAAATATGATTAATATGTCCGCCGTCCTGCTTACAAACTAATCTTAACCTTTTCTTCCACGACATGATATATTTTCTGATTTCTGTTAATGCTATTTTGTCCCAACATTCGAGTATTTTTCTTTAATTACATTTCTGTAAACTTTTCTGTTTGGCTTTCATAAATTTCTCTGCTAGAGTGTTCCAAACGCAATAATCCATGGGATTGCAATCAAGTGATTGCCGGGGCCGGTCGTTTTTTCCAATGAAGTTGACTACATTCTGTTGTAGATAATCCTGTGTGAACTTGCTAGTATGAGCTGTAGCACCATCTTGTTGGAGAATGAAATCGTTTCCATAATACAGACGCCGACAATCAGGCAAAAGATTCTCCTCTAAGAGATTTACATAGGTTTCTGAATATAATTTTTATTTTCTGAAAGAAATGAATTTTTCTTCTTTCAGACTTGTCTGGTGGTAAAATCTCGATGGAGGAATGTCTTTGTTACGCCGACCATAAACAACATCGTTCCTGGAGTTTCGAGCAATCTCGATGGTGAAATCTTTTTCATCTGTAAAAACTATTTTTTTTAACATCATTGGACGAAAATCTATCAGCAATTTTCTACAACGAATTTTTCTTTTCGCTTTTACATTGATGTCACGTCTTGAAACACGGATCTTTTTAAATGCATTAGTCCTACCGTTCTCTGCATTCTTGTATGAAACTTCGACTGATACCTAAATTTCTTGCATTTTCCTATCAGAGCGGTGTGACCCAGGTCGATCCTCTTGAGATAGGCTCATCATTCGATCATTGCTATATTGTCTTGAGTGTAAACTGTTTTAGGCCGCCCACTTCCACGCTCCGTGCCGTCGAACCGGTTGCTTTAAGTTTTTTAATTATTCTATTCCAGACGTAACACTGCAAGTATTCCTGGAAATTCCTCAAAATTCTTGCCCCAGTCCATCTTTTTTCCAAGAAACACTTTTCAAACCGCTTTTCACCGTTAGTTAGAACCATAATTTGAAGGGTAAGTTTAAAAACAGCATTTAAGATGGGCGTAGCCTATATCATTTGACTTTTTCAGAGACTAACCGATTATCCATAGGCTAAGGAAACTACTACAAGTCTTAGAATAGTTGCCAGGTACAGCTATATACATTTAGGATTTATGATATTCGTTTTTTTCACCATACCTCATTGTTCCCTCAGCTGTGGAAAAAGTATTTTATGTAGAGGTCTGAAATTTTGTTGATGGCTTATCAATAGATTGAGGTAAAAGTTATGTAAATTTTAGAAGTGTGAACTGCGTATTTTTGAAGTTATCGATGTTCAAATCTCAGGGCGTTTTTTTAGGGGCCACCCGATATATAAACCTGAACCTCTTGCCTCTTTCTCACCGAAAGGAATTTTTCATCCAACACTTATTCTGATTACATTCCCTTCGACGATTTTCCACAACGACGAAGATCGTCGACACTACTTAATTCGACGTCGAAAACGGCTTCGATCCTTCAAGAAGAAGTTTCATGCTGTTAATAAATTTGACGTAATGAGAGTTTTTAAACGTTTTTGACCGATGTCGGTTGTTCCTGACGAACACACACACTCGCACACTGCCCTTTACTTTTCTATACCCGATTTACCCTATTAGTGTATATATGTACAGAGCGAGGGAGGGAGAGAGAATGTTTACATACCCGGTATAGTGCACGAGTATTATTTTTTGTAATAAACCAATATAAATATTGGTTTGAACTTAAACTTTGCAAATAAACGTCATAAGACATTTCAGCGTTCCAATGACTGTTTTATTTCAAGGCAGGTTTTTTATACGAGAGCTTTGAAGAAAAAACCTAAATCACATCGTTATATTACAATGATATAACGTATCTATTCGTACGTATTATAGATCTGTGCGTACGAGTATAAATAGCAGTATGTTGATACAGTGTTAATCTTGTTTGTCTATCACTTTGTTGGTCTATTAGCCTCGTTCACTTTACTACTGTGAATTCATGAAACTCGCTTCAGATAATGGCTTAAGTGTGATTATAAGGCGAAAACCCCCGCAAGCCTTATTCAAAGTTGTTGGTTTTTTTTTAAAGAAAATTATTTTTTATTTTTTAAAAATTATGCATGAATCTTCCTTCAAGAATTGCTTGAAATTAAAATTTAAAAAAGTATGTTAAAATTATTACTTTATATAAATAAATAAAAGTAAAATTCGTTCGATTTAAATTCTTTACTTTATTAAATCCGCAATAGAACTTTGAGTCTAATTTTCAGTAGACAAGATTTATTGCCTTCAGACTGAGAGAGAGAGAGAGAGAGAGAGAGAGAGAGAGAGAATTGTAATTAGAAAAAAAAATGGAAAAAGGGCAAGAAAACTACCTTGCATTACCCCCAAGTTTTCATATATAAAACATCATATTACCTCCTCACTCACTATAACGCAAGGGTTGAGAGAGAGAGAGAGCGCTGTTCTTTCGTTTCTTCGTACGTTCGCTCGTGCGTGCGTGCGTATTTATATGAAGGCTCGGGGGAGGTGGGGCCTGTGGGGAGAGTTCAGAGGGGTGGGGCTTGGGGGAGGTGCATACTTAGCGGCGGAGGAATGGGAAAATACAATGTTTTCATTCGGCAACATACACGATTCAGTGAAGAGAAAATCAATTTTGGGTTTTCTTATCGGCATCGGTAATCGGTAATCAAATAAATGGTCAAAAAATATTAAAAAATAAAAAGATGTACCAAATTAAATTTAATATTTTTCCATCTCTCTCTCTCTCTCTCTCTCTCTCTCTCTCTCTCTCTCTCTGAGGCGTTTGATAACATGTTTTTATATATCTCTATAGTTTTTTGTATTTTTTCAATGTTGATCCAGTAATTAATTTAGAAGATCAGACCTTTGCCTTCGGTTATGATAATTATTATTATAATCGAAATGAATAGAATATAGATACGTAGCAATTGCTACAGTCTCTAGCAAAAGAGCTGGAGAGACTGTAGCAATTTATTTGAGGGGTTTTTCTGAAAATTTATAATGGTCATTGTATCCCTCTTTTTTTTGTATTTATTTTAAGTGAATAATTTTATTACAGTTTTCTACTAAAGAAATTACATGCTTAAATAACGCATATAATATACAAGTAGAAAGAGAGGTCTCTTCGAGTTTCAAGGCCACTGACTTCCACCAGGTATATATATATATATATATATATATATATATATATATATATATATATATAAATAAGTTTAAGTAATGTAAATAAAATTGTATAAAAAGGCAAAACGAGTTAGTGAAAAGTTAAATAAATGGAAATAACCTATTTATACCCAACAGCAGCAACAACAACAATAATAATAATAGTAATAATAATAGTAATAATAATAGTAATAATAATAATAAGATCTTGGTTACAACAACCAAGTGCAGAAGTAAAAGGTAATGAGGTTTACTCTTTTGTTAACAAATTTGAATGGTATCAAGAGCGATCATCGCATGGATACTTCAGCCATTAATTAAAATCGATTATTTTAGCAAACATTTTATCTCGCTACTTGTTCCCTATTCTAACTATCAAGTTTAGCGTTTATGGGATGCAACAGTCATAAAAATGAACGAGAAAAATATTCTCTCTTATAAATGTTTCATTCCTGGAAAGTACACCTCCTTCACGAAATATTTCAATGAATTACTTTTACAAAAATGTATGCCTGAGATTGGATAAGAGTCGTATGCGAGGTATTGGTAAAAGACAATAGAGTGGGATGTTACATCAAGTATATTTAACGAAGGGATTCGTATTTGATGTTTTCAGCTGATGTCAATCAGTGTATATCGGAAGATGTATTAACATTGTTAATGTTAATATATTGGAAGATGTTAATACATTGGCTTTAAATCGCATTCTCCGATGTAATTAAACTCTTATTAACGTTATTAACGGATATTCTAATTAGTCTCTGAACCCCCTTTTTTTTCTTTTTTTAGTTTCGCCTAAGATGTTAATAATGAGCCAGTTAATGGCCTGAGCTTTGGTCCTTAAAGGGCTTATACGAATAAAAAATAATATTGGATATTTTGTGTATATATATATATATATATATAATATATATATATATATATATATATTAATGGCTAAAATGGGTTATCTTGTTTTTATACAATTTTTAATGGCATAATTTATAATTATCTTCTTGATTATGAAGGGCGACATCAGAATTTTGTTAATTTTTTGTTGATCTAAAAATTTTCAAGATGGGGGGGGGAAAAAAAAAGTACCCGTTTTTATCTTGTAGCCGGTAAATTAACCGTGAAATTATCCATTATTTTTCTCGGTATTCTATGAATACACGCTTTAATTATTACTCAAAATTTCTTTCTCCAAAATTCCCCCTATTACAAAATAAGACAACCGGAGACTCAAAAAATTTAAATTTAAAAAAAAAAATAAATAAAATAAAAAGTATAAAAAAAAATAAATGTTTGCATAAAACTATCCTTAACATGTTTTAAATTGGATTTTCAACTTTTTCCTCTCCTTCATTTTTCTCTTTTATAGAAATTTCCTCTCTCTTTTTCCACAATTTTTTTTTAATTTTTAATTTTGTCTCAGATTATTTTTCTGTTTTTTTGGGGGGTTTTTAAATTGAGGTTATTTTCATTATTTACATTTCTCATTTTGTTTTTTAACTTAAATATGTAAGTTTTATGGGCTAATTAGCTAGAGAAATGCAGTGGAGGAGTGGGTAGAGTGGCAGGATTTCACAAAACCAACCAATAAATCCTATCATTATATATGAAATGGGTTATAATGTAAAGTAGATTATCCCCTATGCAGTAATTGATTGTTATGAACCTCACCGTTATATATATATATATATATATATATATATATATATATATATATATATATACCGGGTGGCCCATAATTCAAGAACCATAGGAATAATTGTATTTTTTTTCTAATAATTCTTGTACTTTCTAAATGTTTTTTTTCTTTATTTTCTTTTTGATGAAAAAAATTGAGTGGAGTGATATCTGGTGATCTGGGCAGCCATTCGATAGAACCTCTTCGGCCATTCTATCTGTTGGGGAACGTTTTATCAAGGTATTTGCGAACTTGTATGGCAAAATGAGGAGGTGCACCGTCTTACTGAAAAATATGCCACGTCGTTTGTTTATCGGTACGTCATCCAGGCAATTTATCAAAAAGAAAATAAAGAAAAAAACATTAGAAAGTACAAGAATTATTAGAAAAAAAATACAATTATTCTTATGGTTCCTGAATTATGGGCCACCCGGTACCTATATATATATATATACGTTACAGTCGATGTGTGAAACCAGCCATTTCACATGATGCCTCAAAATGTCAGGCATTTAGGGTAATTCGATTAAGCGATTAATGACTTCGGGAAGGTTAAGTTAGGTTAAATTAGGTTGGTTAGGTTAGGTTAGGTTAATAATGCGTATCACCTATGTTTAAGGTCATAGGTATTACGCGAAATGCATGAAATATTTAGGCATTACGTGAAATGACTGGTTTTACACATTGACTGTAACGTGTGTGTGTGTGTGTACTGTACATATATATATATAATATATATATATATATATATATATATATTAGTGATGTAGCGGATGTCATTTTTTTCACATCCGCGGATGAGGATGTTTGATTTCAACATCCGCGGATGCGGATGTCTACATTTTCGTTATTTTTTAGGATATATTCGAGATTTGTTGTGTTTAACGTATATAATGTTATTATATAGAGAGAGCTGTAGCTATAATGTAGTATAATTGATTAATTGTACAATAATTGCTGTACTTTTCTCTGAACATATAAAATAATATCAAGCATCTAACTAATATAGAAATCAATCAGTGAATTCGTCTGCAAATAAATTCGTTATATTTTGTTGAGTTTCAGCCACAATTAGAAACCATAATTGTGTTACCAGGATGCGGGACGTGAACCCAACTCAAATGCACCCCACCGACCTCTTTCCCCAACCTCCACCCTTATAGAAAGAGATCTTTAATTAGCTTCATAACTATTTATATTAAGTTTAAAGTTTTATTAGGCATATTTATAAATGAGTAATTAAAATAAAGTAAACTAAGATGTTCATCGTTTAATGTTCAAACTTAATTATAGGAAGGTTATGCTTAAGGAACATTAATTTTTCTGCCTTTTCTGCTGCCAGTCTGTTTCTCTTTTCATCATACAGTATATTAATCCAGCACTGCTAAATAATCTCTCGCTTGGTACGTTTGTTGGAGGACAGGCTAAATGTTTCCTTGCAAGTTTACTCAAGTATGGATAGATATTCTGCGTATTTTTCCACCAACTAATAGGATTGTCACATGCAGCCAGGCGTTTTTCTTGGTGATAGCTCTCGATCATTTTTACTACATCTTTTGACATCGCGTAGGTCTCGTCATTGCTGCTTGACTCAAGAAACTGAGAGACAGATTCTGTGATAGATTTGCTTGTTGAAGGTGTTGGTTCTGTCACTGAAACTTTTATTCTTTTGGTGGGTGGCGAAGCGACAGATTCAAGAGATTGAAGCTCTTCAACTGCTTTGCCAAGTGATGATTTAACTCGTTCTAATGTACTAGGTGAAAATAACTTAGCTTTGTAACGTGGATCTAAGTAGGTTGCAAGAGAGTAACTTCATACAAGAACAGCCTCTCGTCTTGTCGCTTGCATCACTTTTGCGCACAATGAACTAGTTCTATTAATATAGTAGAATTTGATAATTTCCGCTTATTAATGACATTTTATCTCAATGGTCCACATCTGCACGACATCCGCAGTCCAAAGTGCGGATGCGGGTGCGGATGCAGATGCGAGAAAATGTGCGGATGTTCCGCGGATGCGGATGCGGATGCGGATGTGACCTACATCACTAATATATATAACATTCAGTATGCAGAAATACTTTACATATACATATATTTATATGTATGATGTATTTGTTAGTATATATAAAATATAATAAGCTATATATACATACACACTAATTTGACTCATACTTTTAAGTTATTGTGAGGAAGATAAACGAAAAGAGAATGGCGCATTTTCCCATCCTGTGAAGGTATTACAGCGTGTGTGTGTGTGATCATATACCCGATAATAAATTCATAAAAGGCAAAGAGAAAACCCTTTTTTATAGCCATTATAAACCTATTAAAATCATACATGTTACCATGCATGGAAATGTTTATAATGAAAAAAGACTCGCGCATGTTAAGTTTTTTCAAGATTGCCAATGCATGCATTATAAATTATGTACGAGTCTTTCTTCTAATTGAAATGATATCAAATAAAAATGAAAACTGTTGAACGTAAATGAAGGTCATTGACTATTTAAACTCCTCAAAGACTGCGCCAGTCTTAAAATTTGGGAATACTCTCATAAGATGCCTTTATATAGGTTAGACCAAAATTACTACAAGATGATTCTTTAAACGAAATCACAGCCTTTATAGAGAGGAATGGAAATGTTTGACAGTAGTGTACGAAGGCTATTTATTGCAGTGTCCATAGCCACTAAAGCCGGCCGCACCCAGGTTCGTCTTACGACTCACGACTCGGGTCATGACGATTCAAATCGCGTATGATTTTGCATTGACGGAACGCGAATCGCATCGCAGTCGCTGCAGTGTGCGGGGCTCCCATTCTGTATGACCCAAGTCGTCAATCATGAGTAGCAAGACGATCCTGCGTGCGGCCTGCTTTAGTCTTCATGAATCAAAGTACCTGAATTTGGATTCAATTTCTAGGAAAGAAAAATTTGGTGAATCAACCCCGTACCATACGTCCGTGATTAGTTAATTTACAACCATTTTGCATATTAAATTCACTTAACCACGCTTATATTTCTCATAACAAATTTTAATGATTGAATTAGTAACTTGTTTTTTTTTTAAATTTGTGGGGTTGTTTCAAACAGTTAGTTCTTTCGTGTATAAGTGTCCACTAAACATCAACGTTTCCCCCTCTGCATGTTCCAGGCTTGTAAATACGATGAGGGTCTGTCATTTTCAGTATCAAATGTTGCAAATAACAAATAAATGTTTGTAAAAACATTGAAAACATCACCAAAACAACGTTAGTCGTGTTGAGTGAAATGATATGGTTTTTAATTTAATTTTTTTTACCATGAACAATATTTATTTCCTCTTGAAAAATAAATGGTTTATGCGCGTATATCCATAATATGTTTATATTATATTTCTTGATCTCGTTATTATTATTATTATTATTATTATTATTATTATTATTGTTGTTGTTGTTGTTATTATTATTAATATTATTACTATCATACTAAGATTATTCCTGGATGGAATGATTTTATTGCTCCCTTGAAGAGGGAATCGAAAGACGCCTACGATTTGTGGTGCTTTCATGGTAGACCCAGATAAGGACCAGTATACATGAATATGTGTAGGGGTCAGTATAAGGCGGCCATAAGGCGATGTAAACAGGAAGAAAAGTCTATTCGAGCATCAAAAGCCTGTGAAGCTCGCATAAATAACGATAATAACAAATTTTAGAAATTTGTTAAGAATCAAACGGATGTCAAAAGTGTCCTCCCGCCGACAATCGATGGGATGTCGGGGGGGGGGGGGGGGGATGAAATCGCAAAGCTGTGGAAAAAGGAAAAACCACTACTCTAACATTCTTAACAGTGTGAGTAGGGATAATCTTACGATAGATTGCAGCGAAACGCCTGTGGGAGGGACAAGGGAAATACTTTGATATCAGTTCCTGAAGTAAAGAGGTTAATTAAAGAGTTAAAGACTGGTTCTGCGTCAGGGGTAGATGACCTATCGAATGAGCATTTAAAATATGCCAATGACGTAGTATGTCTGCATATATCATTGCTTTTATCAGCCATGCTTGCTCATAGCTATATCCCTGCAGAGTTCATGAGGGTATATATCTTGCCTCTGGTCAAAAATAAGTATGGAGACATTCTGTCCAGCAATAATTACAGGCCTATTGCTGTCGCTTCCTGCTTCTTGAAACTACTAGAAAAACTCTTGTTACTCCGATTAAATGATTACCTATGGACATCTCCTAATCAGTTTGGTTTTAAAAGGTCCCACTCAACTGACCTGTGAATCTATGTACTTAAAGAAACAATATCTAAATACATCGACAGTAATTCAACTATTTATAGCTGTTTCCTAGATATAAGTAAGGCATATGATAGAGTGAACCACAATATTTTATTTAAAAACTAGAAAACAAGAAGGTTCCCATGTACATATTAAATTTATTGAAATTTTGGTATCCCCACCAATCTTTTACCGTTAGGTGGGGCAATGTACTATCCGAATGTTTTGGCTCCTCTTGCGGGGTGAGACAAGGCTCCTTGCTCTCCCCTATGCTGTTTAATGTGTATATTGACCGATTAATTTCTTCACTTAATGAGGCAACAGTGGGATGTTGCATATATAACACAAAGATAAATAACTTAGTTTATGCCGATGATATGGTGTTAAAGGTCTGGATCGGCTACTAAAAGTCTGCGAAGTGTATTCGCAGAAACATGATATTCTTTTTAATGTTATAAAAACTAAGGTTATGCAGTTTCATCCTAAAAGCTGTAATCAGCCAGCTGATATTAGGTTTAAAATGAAAGGTGAAGTAATTGAGGAAGTGCAAGAGTTTAAGTATTTGGGTCAAACTATTACCAGCTCCTTGAATGATGACTCTTTTTCGTACTTTCTGCAGTAATATATACGGACAGCAACTCTCGGTGAATTATAAAAAAGGTTCTGGCAAAACCCTAAATTTGCTGTACAACAGGTCTTTTAGACTCTTACATAAATTACCCCCGAGATGCTCAGCTTCGCAAATATTTGCTACCCGCAATGTCCCGAGCTTCCCGAAGGTAACAAGACGCGCTCAATACAGTCTAATGCAAAGAATTAAAAAATCAACCAACCAGATTATCCAAGCTATCCATGAGTCCTGCCGTTTATCCTCTAAGCTATGGAATTCTTGGTACGAAAATGTCTGTCTGTAGCTCGACTTAACTTCGACATTACTGTATTATTTCTAATCAACTGTATATACTTCTATCCTTAGTATGTGAACTGTCATTGTATTAATAATATTTGTCATATGGACTATAGTCTGCTAATAAACATTTTCATTTTCTTTTTTCATTATTATAAAAAGTGGAAACAGGCCGATCTTGGATATTTTTCAAGAATACAAATATTAAATAAAAACCTATTTTGTATTCGGTAAACTGTGAAGTAAAAACGCTTTTTTATTAAAAATAACCGTTAAGAACTCGAAATTTAAAAAAAATTGTGTATTAAACGTAAGTTATTTGAAAACCAACCAAACAGATAACACCTCCTCTATAAATATTTGATAGACCTACAAATTCTTCTGTAACACGAATGTTTTCAATGACGTCACAGTTTTAATATAATTTATTCTTGTCGATGAAACTCTGCAGTAAGTTCCAAACACGTCAAAAGCCCGTTTAAGAACAATCCGTATATAATGAATAGTTGTGTGCATGTGAGGACTTACGCGAGAGAAGTGGTTTCTCTTCGCTCCTTGAACCTACTTTTCGTTTCTGTGTAATTATAGCCTGTATAGAGATAAAAAATGGAGTTATTCTCCTTTTTGTTGCGTCTTAATGAAGTGAAGTGAGAAGAGATATTAAAAATCTCAAAGTTAAACGAAAGGAAGTGAGTAATAAGGGTATCGAACGTTCTTCAGCGGTTAGCGAATTCTTTACAATATCAAGTGATACAAATTACAACGCTTGACAAAAAGGTTATGAATTTTTATATCTAAAATTAAATTGTGACAAGAAGTAGCCATAATTACAGACTAGATCGAAACGAAGTGACTATTTGGTAAAACTTCTCGTGTTTCAAGATTATTTTCAAAATATATTGAGCGTTTCAATTGTTGCTAAGTGCCTAACTGAAAATATGGCAAATAAAAACCGCGATAATAACTTTAAATTTCAATTTTTCGGCTCGTATTTACACACACACACACACACACACACAGTAAAAGAGCGATTAACTTTGGTGAATAGTGTATCAGTGGGTTTTAAATTGATAATACAGAAACTGGTATTTAAATATAATAATTCATAAAAATACCCCCCCCCCCCCCTCCCAAAATGCAATATATAAAAATGTAAACTTTCTTATTTTCAAATAATTCAATGAAGGTTTTTATGAAATAACTGAAAATGGCGAAGCTTTTCAGTACGAAGAAATATCAGTGAAACCCTTTTTTCTCAATTCTTCAATAGCTTTATAAGAAGATTCATATTAAGGTCAACATTACCCGCGAAGAACCTGTGATTACTGATATTATCGCTATAAAGAATGTTCGGAAAACATCGAACCCACACGGCGGCGGACAGAGAGAGAGAGAGAAGAGAGAGAGAGAGAGAGACGATCCGTTAAGAAATATTTTCTGTGTGTATTTTAAATAGATATCTGTATACAAGCACACAGTCACACATACACATACGAACGTAAATACGTCACACTATATAATTTGTCTATCATTTATGTATATAACACCTTCTTAACGATACTTAATTGTCTCTTTTCATTGCGAAACACCTTAAATAAAAATAGGTTGTGTTGGTACGTATGAAACGAGATGGGGGGAAAAAAAAATTAAAAATTTTGCTTGTCAGCTCGAAACGAAATTGGTAAACAAAATATAGCGTGCAAAGATCGTATCAACAAAAAAGGATAAAATTTAGAGAAACTAAGTATAGGTAAAGTGTTCAGTATTCAATTATTTTTCAAAATTTATTGAAATCAAAAAGAGAAAAAAATTGCAAATTAAGTTTATGGAATAAAAAAATATTTACAGTTTAAAATAGGACTTAAATTGTTACAAAACAAGAAATGAAAAATTGGCTTAAGGTGATATTTTATTGTTTTTTATGAAAGTTCTTTTTATATGAAATACATTTAAAATATATAAGAAACATATGAAATATATTTAAAAACCCTTTTTTCACATGTATATTTTTAATACGGAGCATTTTTTATAAACCAAAAAAAATATGAGTGAAGTGGGGAGTCAGAGGCAAAAGTAAAAAAAAATTAGATATATTTTTTTAGGCCAAATAATTCCTGATTTCAATAGAAAAAAGTGGAGGAAATATGAAATATAAAACAACTAAATTTCAACTGATAAAGATACCCGGGCTCAAAGAGAGAAATTCTGTTTGAAAAACCATCCGAATGAGAGAGAGAGAGAGAGAGAGAGAAACCATGGTACACTGCAAATCACTGGAAATGATATATTTGTATATATGAAATTTGACTATCTCCAAAGTTCATGTGTTGTCGCTTCAATTTGTTATCATGGTGGCAGAACAATAATCATATATATATATATATATATATATATGAATAGAAACGACGTAAATAAGGAGCGTCTCTGCACACGGGGAAGAGAAATAACGAATAAATGAAAATGAGGCGAACCGCCGGGAATCGAACCCAGGGCCTTCCAATTGCCGGTTGGATGCGCTATTGCAGTTAAATGCATATATATATATATATATATATATATATATATACTGTGGATGGGTTTCAACAACTGTTTATCGTAGAGCATACTACTAAGTCAGAATTTAGTTTTGTCAGTAGGAAAGTATTTTTCTAATGGAGGTTTCCCCGCACCTGTGTTCAAGCATCACAAAAGCGCCTTGTTCTCGCCCTCAGAGTTGGACTTTCTGCGTTTGCTCACACAGGATAACAACCGCTCGAAAACGCTCACGAAGTTTTTCTTACGCCTGCATCAGTTTCCAGCGCAAGAAGCCCAAACAATATTTTAATAGGTTTTCATTCCACGAGCCGTTAACGGGTGAAGTTTCAAAAACAGTCCGTCTTCAAGCATCATTGCATAAACATCTTTGCTTATAGGCTGTTGCGCCCTATAGCCTGTTCCTTTCGTATAAACTCACTGTCCATAACCCTTTGCATAGTCCTAATTCACTCGGCCTACAGTGTTTTAGTCTCGTATTAGGCGCTTTGTTACAGAGCCTACAATATTCATGCAAACTCTCAGCCTAACCGAATAGGCTCTCTAAAGTGTTTACGATAGCACATAGCTGACTTAACGTAATACCACATGTAGGCTTATTATTGTTTATTACTACCATATTTTATCATCTTAATTGTTTCATTTTAATACCATTGAACCACTGTACAGGGTGTCCCGTAAGTCTGGACCCATAGGGATTTATAATATATTTTTGTATTATGTTATTATTATTATTTTATTATTATTATTTTTTTTGTATTTTTTATTATGATTTTTATTTGTGGGGCCACTTGAAAGCCAAAGTGTACGAGGTCAAACTTCAGAACATTTTCCACCTTAAAGCACGCATTGCGAGGCGTGTCAAGAAATTTCTGCGACTGTGATTCAGAAAGTGCTGTCGCAGTGGAGATTGCGTCTTCAACTATGTGTGCGACACAACGGCGGACACTTTGAACAGATTATGTAATAAATTTTTGGACTATTTTGTAATTTTATTATTTTTCCCTATGGGTCCAGACTTACGGGACACCCTGTACTTTGTCCTTCATGTAATTTCTCCTTCAATTCTCGGCATTCAATAACCGTAATATTTGTGCATTTCAGTACGAACCATCTTATCGTTAATCACTAAATAACACTGGGGAACAAATTTCAACTTTTTGTCTATTGAATTAGATTTGACAGTTAGTTCTAGGTAATTTGGGTGCGCTGAGCACGAATCTTTACTCGGTTTTGCTCTATCAGGTCCTGATTTTGCTCAACACCCCTCCTCTTTCGTCGTATTCATAAAAAGGTTTTTTTCTCAATACTCGCTGTCTTTTTGCAGTTACACATTATGCAACTAGGTTTTTATCTAGGTATTTGTACCTATTGTTATGGTATTGTTGTATTATGTATATTTTTATATGTAACACCCTAAAAATATTTTTAATTTTGTCATTTTTAACCCATTTTAATATTAGTAAATTAAGCTAAAAATATCATAGAATTCTAAAATTTTCTGGAGCGTTCCTGTTCTCTGTAGAGTATTCTAGAGGGACAACTAAAATATATAAAAGCGACTCGTTTCCAGAGTTAATCAGTCAATTCAATCAGTCAGTCAGTCAGTCAGTCAGTCAGTTGAGTTAGTTAATTAAGTTTGGGCATTAACATAATTTTGAATTGGCATATGATTTAGTGAGTAATTTTGTCATCGTGATTTAATATAGTTGATTTAATTAGACGTAATTTATATTGTACCTACTCATCCGTGTTTCTAGTTTAATTTCATAGATTGTAAGTACCTATTTCATAATAAGTACCTATTTAAACTAATTTTTGTGTTTATATTTCAGATTTTCTTAAATTTATATGAATTAAGGGCTTTAAATACCTTTACAAATTGGCAGAATATTCAAGCAATATGTCATCAAGCACTAGAAAGTTCAAATGCAAAAACAACCCTGATTCCTTCTGTTATATATGTGGAAATTTTACACTTCCACATCAACGAGCAAATATAACTGACTTCGTAAAAAGAGCTTACTTAGCTTATTTTGGCATAAAACTGGGGGACCAAGATAAATCGTGGGCTCCACATAAAGCCTGCACTATATGCATTGAAAGACTGCGACATTGGACGAAGGGTTCGGATTCAAAAATACCTTTTGGAGTTCCGATGGTAAGTTTATGATTTCATAAAACTATGTAATTTAATCACTAGTATACTGTAACTTACCTAAATGTAATTATAACTTAGGTACATAAACAAAAATTTACAGAAAATGTTTATAAGAATCTCAAATATTACATAAGGTTGAAACACATAGAAATGTTAAATGTTTGGGTTATAACTTTTGATAAAATTCATAAAAACAAGTCTCTCGTCGCTTTTGTTAACGCTTTACAATTTTTTTTCCATATCAGGTGTGGCGAGAGCCTACTAACCACGAGACCGATTGCTACCTTTGCTTTGTCAAGACTTCGGGCTTCACTAAGAAAAATAAACATTGTATCGAGTACCCAAATTTCGACACCGCGATACGACCTGTGCTACATTCAAATGAGATCCCCATTCCAAAATTTAAGGGTCTGCCAACTCAAGAATTAGTTGAAGATGTTCCTGAAAATATTGTTATGCACTTTGAGGAGTCAGACACCGATTTTGACCCCAGCGTATTTGAAAGTCAAAACGATCCGCAAAAGTTTAACCAGGCCGAGTTGAATGATCTTGTAAGGGATCTAAATTTGCCAAAAAAGGCTGCGGAAATTGTAGCTTCAAGACTTAAAGAGAAAAACTTGCTTACTTCAAACATATACATTTCATTTTACAGAAAAAGAGAAGAAGAACTTGTTAAATATTTTAGAACAGAGGATAGTTTAGTATATTGCTGCGACATAGTTGGTTTGTTAAAAAAGATGGGGGTTGAGTCTTACGATGCAAATGATTGGCGCTTGTTTTTAGACAGTTCGAAAAGAAGTCTTAAGTGTGTGTTGTTGCATAATGGCAATCTATACGGCTCGATACGATTGGGCACTCAACAAAATTAAAAGAAAAGTATGAACATATAGAAAAGGTTTTAAATCTTATCAAATATAGGGAGCACGTGTGGATCATATGTGTTGACTTAAAAATGGGTTAATTTTCTGCTAGGACAACAAGGAGGGTATACTAAATATCCCTGCTTCCTTTGCTTATGGGACAGCAGAGCCAAGGAAGAACATTATTTCAAACAAATCTGGCCAGCACGAACATCACTTACTGTCGGAGAAAAAAACGTAATTAATCCACCTTTAGTGAGCAGAGATAAAATCATATTTCCTCCTCTGCATATAAAACTAGGCCTCATTAAACAATATGTAAAAGCTTTAGATACGAACGGCGAGTGTTTCAAATACATAACTTCAAAATTTCCAAGTTTAAGTTATGAAAAAATCAAGGCGGGAATTTTCGACGGTCCACAAATAAGAACAATGATTAAAGACAGCAATTTTCCTAATGTCATGAATGAACGCGAAAAAAATGGCTGTTTCTCATTCGTGGACTTGATAGAAAACTTTTTAGGCAATTATAGGGCAGATAACTACGAAGAAATCGTAAAAAAACTTTTAAGGGACTACAAAGAGTTAGGTTGCAATATGAGCATAAAAATGCATTTTTTGAATAGCCATCTTGACCAATTTCCAAGTAATTTAGGTGATGTAAGTGACGAACAAGGGGAGAGATTCCACCAAGATATCAAAATTATGGAGGAACGGTACCAAGGCCGCTGGGATTCCCACATGATGGCTGATTACTGTCGACAAGAATCAGGACCTGATAGAGCCAAACCGAGTTGAAATTCGTATTCAGCGCACCCAAATTACCTAGAATCAAGTGTCAGATATCATTCAATAAAATACGTGTTGCCCAGTGTAATTATTCTTTTATTTTTTACTAATTAAACAAAAATACGAAGCCTATTAATCACTTTCCTTTATTATTGACATTATTTATTTGATCAAAAAATTAAATTGGGGACCCATAAACAATCTTTAATTAATTTAATTACATTATTGTAGGGCCTACTGTCATTCAGCCACTATACTTCTAATGGAGTACATTAAATTTAGGTTAATTTTTAAAGAAAAAGAACTGATTGATGCTTAAGCATACTTGCCCAACCACTGAACAGTCTTCAGTAATATCAGGTAAAATAAATGAGATTAAAAAATATATTTATAAAGCATATTTTGTTATATAAACATATCTTTTAATCTCATACTTATTTTACCTAAAATTTAAAATGTTATGAGTGGTTGGGCAAGTATTTATATAGGGTGATTCACTCGCTGGTAGCCCCAGAGTATCGTATCAGCGATACTCTGGGGACCAGTGAATGAATCACCCTGTACATATCAGTCTGTTTCCTTTTTCTTTAAAAACAAAATTTAATATACTTCATTACTCAGTATCATATCAAAGAAATAAATACAACGTATTTTGGTGGCAGATGAGATGCCCTCACACGCATAATCTTTGTGTTTGTTTGTATGTCTCCCATCAGTCTATCTACAGCAGTGGTCGGCGAACAGGGGTAAATTACCCCAAATGGGGTACATTTAAAAATTTTGGGGGTAATGCGTGCGGTATGAGAGACACCATATGCAACAATTTTAAGAGCAATTGGCTTGTTTTTGTTTACTTTGAAGTCTCGGAGTAATTTCATTTTACTCAAATAGATTTTTGGGTAATACCCAAAAAAGTTTCCCGACCCATGATCTACAGCATAGACTGAGTAAATGGGGATAACAGACAACTAAATTACCAGTGAAATAAAAGCCCTAAATTTTAGTACTAAAAACACCACTCCTTTTTGGGTTTGGGGCCAATCATATCCTTCGATATTCAATTAATTTGGAGTATCATTGGCCGTTCTATTTGACATTATACTCAATCCCTCCAGAGATTATATGATTCTACAACCTCTGATTGTCAATAATCGAAGGAAAAAGGAATCGTATATGAAGTGCTCGGAATTGTAGGAGTTCCCAACCCTCCTCCTCTCTCGCGTCTTTAAAAGAGGAACTTTCAAAAAAAGGGAGCAATTTCTTTTCGTTCACTGACGGTGTTTATCGGTCTTTATGAAAGATCTTGGATCTAATCCTCTCTCTCTTTCTTTCTTTCGAGTAATTTTACCTTATTTGTTAATCCTCCGGCAGTGGCGAGCGTAATTGGAGAAGATTCACCTTCAGTAGTTGATGAAAGGATGGGTTGGAAAGGAAAGGTGATAGGCGTGGAACATTGCTTCCTCAAAGCATGTGAGGAATCTTTACCATTTCGACTGGTCGTTTTGACCGTGGTTATTAACCTCTTCAGAAATGGCCGACACGAGTTCGATTTTTAGTATATACGTATTGAACTTTATATAATATATATATATATATATATATATATATATATATATATATCAGCAAACAACCACAGGGAAAAGGAAACACAAAGTCCGAGCGCTTTCGTGATATATTCACATTATCAAGGAGGAACAGAAAATGTGAATATATCACGAAAGCGCTCGGACTTGTGTTTCCTTTTCCCTGTGGTTGTTTTCTGATTAATAAGGTCACGTGTTATTTTGTGATTTTAGTGCATATATATATATATATATATATAATATATACCGTATATGGGATGAATTTCACATTCAAACACGTGAAATAAATGAATGATGCAAACTCACGAGGAAAAAGAAAAATTATTCTAAGGCCTTTCGTGTATTCGACACTACACACTACACCTCGTCAGGGAATGACGAGGTGTACTATTGAATACACGAAAAGCCTTGGAATAATTTTTTTCTTTTAAGTTTGCATCAGATATATATATATATATATATATATATATATTATATATATATATATAAATTTTTTAGTATTTCGCTTAAGGCCAAATTAAATAAGTTAAATAGTGCACTGGACAATTAATTATCAATTCTAGATTGAAATTATTGCATGGCAAAAGTTGTAACAACGCAATATTTAATTTATCACTCGAAAGAATGATCAATTATTATTATTAGAACTATTTTCCATTATTAAATCAATATCGATTTTGACCTATTTTGCATATTTTGCTACACGAAAGTTTATTCATCTGTGGACGGTCGTTTAGGACAAAAATAGAGAAACAAATTATTACAAGTCGAGCAACAAACCCCCGAACGCCATTTCTCGGCATTAGAAGCTGACAACATTGTAATTATAAAAAGTTCAACTCTTCAAGTGATTACAAACCCTGTCCTAATTGATATACAACCTCCTTTGGGTTGTTCTGTAATTGTATATATTCTTTCAGTCTTTCTAACCCCAAAAGATTTATTCGGATAAGAAAAAAAAAAAACCAGAAGTTAAGGGTTTTTTTTTGGTCTCGTAATTATTATTATAGAGTATTGGTGTCTTGTCTGATAACTTTGATTTATTTGAGTCGTTCAGGAAGTTTCTTTTGTTGCGTAGAATTATCTATACTGAGTTTAATAATTAATCTATTTACGATAATCTTATGGATTAGCTCCATTACTGCCTCTCTCTCTCTCTCTCTATATATATATATATATATATATATATATATATATATATATATATAAATATATATATATAATATAATATTCTCTTTAGTGAAGTATCAAAAGACGTTTGACTGTTTATACTTATAAACGATACACGACGTTTTTGCCCCTTTATATATATATATATATATATATATATATATATAAACGCATAAATTTTGCCGAGTATTTCTAAATAACCTGGTTTGCGAAATGAAGAACAGAACACTGACGTAATATACGCAAATATTTTTGTTAGTTTATCATAATGTTAAATAAATTAAGTTAAAATTAATAAGGTTAAATAATTTATAAATTACATGAGGCAAACGTAAAAGCGGTTTGTAAACAATATAAGACACAAATTTAAAAAAAAAATGTATTGAAATATTCCGAGATGTTTTATGTATTGAATTGGTATTATAGGTAGATACATAAATATTGATACTTCATTTAATGAATTATTTATCATCAAATTAAAAATTATAATAGTTTCCAATAAGTTTACAAGTATCAGATTTTATTTTATTATCATCTCGTGAGGGTTTCTCAAATGAGTTTCTTCCTCATATTTATGTTGTATATATTTATAAATTTACACAATATATAATATTATATATATATATATTCGAGGGTGCTGCTGCGGCTGCTGCATTGAAGGAATGAAGAAATATTCTTTCAAGCTTCTTGATTCCTCAATTCGTATAATTTTATTTAATCCAAAATGATATTTAGTAAATTATCGTGCAAATATTTTAAATTCTCTCTCTCTCTCTCCTCTCTCTCTCTCTCTCTCCTCTCTCCTCTCTCTCTCAATCGTTTCAAAATTTAAAATGTGCAAATTTAATACTTTTTCCTTTGACTATTATTAATTATTATTATTATTATTATTATATTATTATTATTATTATCATTAACGTATTAGAAAATTATTAATTTCTTTAAGATGAAATACATTAGATTTAACTTTTCAGAATCGTTTGTATAAAAACGGATGGAAATTAATAAAATGAAAATATAACGACTTTCATCTCCATACGAATTATATACAATAAAACGAGGAATTGTTCGTTGTCAACCTTTATTTTAATCTTTCCATTAGAAATTATTATTAATGAGTCATATTATTATTATTATATATTATTATTATTTTTTTTTATTTTTTTTTTTTGCGAGGATTTTTGCGGGGTATTTTTGCGGATACCCCCCTTGGCACCTCTTTTCACATAAAAAAAAATATATACGAAGGTTTCTATAATATTGTGTGTAACAATACTGTAGTGATTATAATATGCGCTCTTAAATGCTTCATCAAATTAGAATATTTCTTGTATATATATATATATATAATATATATATATTATATATATTATATAATATATATATATATATATATATATATATATATATGGGTTACACACACACACACACATATATATATGGGTTACGTCGTGCCCACGTTACAGCACTGCTTTTCGATAGATCAGCAAGGTTAAGCGACTTTCGGTGTTCAGATACAGTAGAATACGCTGATAATAACGTGGTGTTTGATAATGCGGTACGCGAATAACGGGTTATTTTTAAGGTTAAACGGGCAAAATTAAAACCAAAATTAAAAATTCAAGATAATGTGAGTGAGTGATTGACGTGCGGTGTGAGAGGGTGATTAACGTGTAGTGTGAGGTGGTAACTGGTAGATTTTAGTATTGTATTTGCAAATGTAAAAAACTTCACTTTTCTACGTGGAGGTCAAAATATGATAATAAAAACCCACTCTAATAGACAGAGTTTATTTCCACAACAGTTTCGATGCCCGCTGGCATCCTCTTCGGGTGGATACAAAAGTGGGTTTTTATTATCATATTGTATTTGCAATTGCATGATTATTACATAATTAATTATTCTTCAATTTTATTTACAAGTCAATATACTACACTGCTACAATGTAATATTACCCTAATTTGTAGACAAAAATCGTGCAATTTGGGGGAGAACCTAACATATTTTTGTTCATAACCTCATGAAAAATAGATAACGCAGACCTCGATATCGCGGGGATTTCTCGGAACATGAACCCGCGTTATCAGCGTATTCTACCGTACTTGGATGGGTAACCGTCGTCTTCTTTAAGATGATATAGCGACCCTTAGATGAATTGAATCGCACGTAAAGCCGTAGATCCTCTCCTTTACATGACCTCTGACGTTAAACAAAATCAAGCATTGTTACTATTATTGGTTTATGTCGCGTGTTAGAAAGACTTGATCGAGCTAGAAAGACTTGATCGAAAGCGAGCTATTTTTCAAGTATGACCGATTCAAAAGTTCAAGTAAAATATGAAAATGAAAATGAAAAGGTTTATTGGCAGACTATAGTCCATATGACAAATATTATTAATACAACGACAGTTCATATACTAAGGATAGAAATATATACAATTGATTAGAAATAATTCTGTAATGTCGAAGTTAAGTGGAGCTACAG
The DNA here is from genome assembly GCA_023014485.1 of Bathynomus jamesi. Taxonomy (NCBI): domain Eukaryota; kingdom Metazoa; phylum Arthropoda; class Malacostraca; order Isopoda; family Cirolanidae; genus Bathynomus; species Bathynomus jamesi. The sequence goes on from JAJOZX010003119.1 coordinate 92,585, forward strand.
ACAGACGTTTTCGTACCAAGAATTCCATAGCTTAGACTTTAGAGGATAAATGGCAGGACTCATGGATAGCTTGGATAATCGGGTTGGTTGATTTTTTAATTCTTTACATCAGACTGTATTGAGCACGTCTTGTTACCTCCGGGAAGCTCGGGACATTGCGGGAAGCAAACATTTGCGAAGCTGAGCATCTCGGGGGGTAATTTATGTAAGAGTTTAAAAGACCTGTGGTACAGCAAATTTAGGGTTCTGCCAGAACCTTTTTTATAATTCACCCAGAGTTGCTGTCCGTATATATTACTGCAGAAAGTATGAAAGAAAGAAGTGTCTTTAGCTTCACTTGTACAGAACCGAAAGTTCCTTATAGTCATATTCGCTTAAGCACAAAGGCTTCGAGATTGTTTTCTTATATCCGAGTCATCACTCAAGGAGCTGGTAATAGTTTGACCCAAATACTTAAACTCTTGTACTTCCTCAATTACTTCACCTTTCATTTTAAACCTAATATCAGCTGGCTGATTACAGCTTTTAGGATGAAATTGCATAACCTTAGTTTTTGTAACATTAAAAAGAATATCATGTTTCTGCGAATACACTTCGCACACTTTTAGTAGCCGATCCAGACCATTAACAGAGGGACTTATTAAGACCATATCATCGGCATAAACTAAGTTATTTATCCTTGTGTTATCTATACAACATCCCACTGTTGCCTCATTAAGTGAAGCAATTAATCCGTCAAATATACACATTAAACAGCATAGGGGAGAGCAAGAAGCATTGTCTCACCCGCAAGAGGAGCTAAAACATTCGGATAGTACATTGCCCCACCTAACGGTAAAAGATTGGTGGGAATACCAAAATTTCAATAAATTTAATATGTACTTTACATGGGAACCTTCCTGTCTTCTAGTTTTTTAAATAAAATATTGTGGTTCACTCTATCATATGCCTTACTTATATCTAGGAAACAGCTATAAATAGTTGAATTACTGTCAATGTATTTAGATATTGTTTCTTTAAGTCCATATGAATAATGAAAGATATTATTTAATTCCAAAGATTTTCGTAATCACTAAAATGAAGAGTCGAGCCTTCATCCATTTAGCCATGCAGCGCCTTTTTATTTACTCAACAATCCGACCACGTATCAATCAAGTCATCTTGAAAGCTCGACATGCAAGAAAAATTGTACAGAAATTAGCACCGTGCATGGCCTCTGCAGTATCGATTACTTTACAGTCAGAATGAAAGTAAAAATTATTGCCTGTGAGATCTGTGAACCCTGTACACTGTACAGTAAATAAAAATAAAAATCTCGCTTCATTTGTTTTTCTTTGCATCCCAAGTATAATTAAAACACACACGCACAAATGCACACACACACACACACGCACACACACGCACATACACACACACACACGTTTGGCTTCCCTACAGAACCGCGACATTTTCTTACATTCTCACATGTTCATTTCTGTATCACGACACTCATCCAATTCTAAAAACCTAATAACTCTAACCAAACCTAATTTAACCTAAACTAACCTAACCTAGCCTAATCTAAATTATATCGCCTTTTTTTCATGATGAAAGATAGCATTTATAAAGATAATTTACCTCAACACTGCTAATACCGAGATACGCACATTTGTGTCGCGACGGGCTCTGTGTGTATCCTCAAGATCGTCGCAGTTCCGTAGGGAAGACACACACACACACACACACACACATTATAATATAATATATATATATATATATATATATATACTGCCGGTCAAATTATGGTGTCACAACAAGAAAAATAAAAGTACTGTATGGTGGTTAGGTTAGGTTTTTTTAACAAAATTCCTTCTTTCTGCTTTATCAGAGTTTGGCATATTTAGGTCATTCTTTTCAGCAATTTTTCCAAATACGCTGGAAATACCAACAAGAAGAGTAGAATAATTTGATAGCAAAGTTGAGTGGAGTTAGTTGGACTTCGCGATTTTACCTTTTTGTCAAGTTCATCCTACATAATCTCAGTTGGGTTTAGATCTGGGGATTGAGGAGGCCAGTTTGTTACTTTTAATATTCCATGTTCACTTTTTTATGTTCAAATGTCTTTGGTAACGTAGTGCTTTATGTTTGGGGTCATTATCTTGCTGGAAGTTGAAGTTTTTCTCATTCAAACGATGACCGAAAGGAATGACATCACTAGCAAAACAGCCCCATACCTTTACATTGCCACCTCCATACTTGATTGTAGACATCATGCAGCTCTCTTTGAACCTTTTTCAGCTCTTCTTTTCCCAGACTGTGTTCTCTTACTGACAGATATTTCAAATTTGCTCTTATCTATCCAGAGTACTCTTTTCCAGTCTTCTAACGTAAAGTTTTGGTGTTCTCTTGACCATTTCACTCGCATTGGCTTATTGCCATGCCTCAAATAAGGTTTTCTAAAGGCTACACGACCATTTATCTTTGCCTTTCTTAGTCACCTTTGGTCATTTGAAAATAAGACGCTGTTTTTTATGTTAAATTGTGCTCAGCAGCTAGTTGAGGTGCTGCCAGGAATCTATTTCTTTTGGACTTTTTAACCAATAATCTATCTTCCCTTATTGTCATCTTTTTTTTCTTCTTCAACCCTCCTTGTTGCTTAATGAGCCTGTATCCTCTTCTTTTAATGGTTTCGGACACTCCGTTCTGAGAAACGCTAATCCTACGTGCAATATTTCTTCTGGATTGTCCAAGAAGATGCAGAACCATTATTTCGATGCGCTTCTTTATAGGAACTTCTTTCCTGGGTACCATTAATAAGTTTTAAGAGTGAAAAGTTATTGTTTCATAAATGCTAAATATTTTCAATGGGGAAAATAAACTTCATGTTTAGTTCTCACTGCTTAAACGATGTCAGACAACTAATCTGTGTAAAATATGTAAAAAAGCTGATAGATATTCTTATGCTTAAAAAACTAAGTAAATGCATAGTGGAACGATACTTTTTGCGCAAACTATATAGAAAATAGTTTAAATGAACTGTCCTTGTTTATCTTCGAGATAATATACTTAAAAAATAAAAATAAACATTTCCTGTTACCCACAACCATGCACGAAGAAGCCCTTTTGGAAGGGGAACTGTGTTCCAGAATCCCCAGCAGGAGCTCATAACGAAGAACAGATGTTGCAGGCAGGTGATGACGTTGACATTACAAAGGTGAGGAAAAGGGCAGGTGTTTTTGGTGCTTACGGGTTAAAGGTATATTGCCGCGTCGAGGCGTTTTAATTGGTGTTCGAGGAGGCAACTTTGACTCTGCTAAATATGCCCAATAAGTCACAGCAATGAATATCCCTTTTAAGGCCATTCATGCAGTCCGGCCACGATAAATGGCGCACCAGTTGCATCAATAGTTTATTAAGGAACTTATTTTTTACATTCCTCACTGCTTATATTTAAATGGCTTACATTAAAGATATATACATATATACACACACAGAGCGTGCATGGAACAAGGAACTCTTTGGGGAAAATTAAATCCAAGAGTTTCTTGTTCCATGCGCGGTCTGTGTGTAACATAAAAGTTTCTCAGAGGACCATTCTGAGTGTTATCCCATATATATATATATATATATATAGGGTAGCGCAAAAGTTAAAAAAGCCAAAAAGAATGGATCTTTTCCGTTCTATGGCCGCCACTATTTTCAAATAAAAATTAATTTTTAGTTAAAAACAATTATAATTTATGCAATGACCCTTGCATAAATTATAATTTTTGCGCCACACCTCTATATATATATATATATATATATATATATATATACCCCCTAACCTCGTAGCAGTTCTGTGCGTTGGTCTCTCTTCACACAAAGATCAAGCCTCGAGGCCTGGCTTGGTAGAGGAGCGGGTTGCTCTCATGCGATCTCCATAGCACATACCCAGGTACACCCATATATATATATACTTAATGAGGGTTTGAATAAGGATTCAAAATCGACCTGTGGCCGACCCCTCTGCAGCATCCCGCCTCATTTGCGGGATTTGGTGGAGGAGTTAATTGCTTTCTGATCTCCTTCTGCCCTCGTAGCCAGCCACGCATTGCTGGTTAGGGACTTTGCCCAGGAACCTGTTTAGATGGTTCTTGAAATTATTCATGTTGGTGTGCTGGAGGTTCCTCAGTTCTTTGGGCAGGACATTAAAAAGTTTTGGGCCTCGTATTCCGAGGGATTTTTCATCCTTGTTTTCATGGCCCCCTGTCCCACGACAGTTGGGACAGTACAAAATCTGTCTCTTCTCTCATTCCAGTGCGTTTCTATTTCGTTTTTAACGTTAGGAACAAAACCGTCGAGTATAGGGATATATATATATATATATATATATATATAATATATATATATATTATACGGGTGTTTCAGGAGGAAAGGTCAATACTTCGGGAGGTGATAGTATCGGTCATTGTGAGAAAAAAAGTTCATATGAACATGAGTCTAATTCTGAATGGTTACGGTCTTACGGAGATAGAGCTGTTTGAATCTGATGCGCGCGCAGCTCTTCCTCTCCCTGCGGTGGTCCCATTCAATGGCCACCAAGGTCTCCAGACCTCTCTCCGTTAGATTATTGTTTTGTGGGGTGGATGAAAAGTCAAGTTTACAAAGAAAGGTGGATACACGAGACGAATTGCTCGCGCGCATTTTGGATGATGCTGCCCGCATAAAGGAACGTCAAGATCAACTCAGACGAACACACGCGATCTTCGCACACGAGTTGCAAAGTGCATTGAGGTTGACGGTGGGGATTTTCGAAAACGTATTGTAAACTGTAACAAATTTGTCATTTCTGTATCTGATACCATTCAAAATGCCAATGTATAAACATTAAATGTTGGAAACAGTATTGGTTTCTCTTTCTTGATTACCATTGACAATGCTTTTTATATTTGTAGATTCAAACAGCTCTATCTCCGTAACCATTCAATTAGACACATGTTCATATGAACTTTTTTCTCACAATGACCGATACTATCACCTCCGAAGTATTGACCTTTCCTCCTGAAACACCCTGTGTGTATATATATACACTCATTAAAAGGAGAGAGAGAGAGAGAGAAAGAACTGGATTTTATATATGAACAACAATTGTTTGTCACCTTCAGGACCGTAATATATATATATATATATATATTATATCAAATATCAAATGGTGAAAACTCGCATGTCTATATTACATACGGTTGCGTTGCAATAAACCGTGAGCTTGGTTGCATGTGTTAAAAAAGCTTTCGTAATAATCGTAGTAGTGTGTGAAAGCATTCATTATTTAATAAAGAAAGGGCGATAAATTCCTTCCTGACTCTATTAATTATTAAAAAACAACGTTATTGAATGTTTTGACGTGCTAAAATGTTTACAAATTAATATTTAACGCGTAATTTCAAACTGTTGTTGAGCGTCTATTGAGTAATTGCTGAAATATTGATAAATTTTGAATGATTTATGCGGATTGTTCGTCGAAAGTAACTATAACCTTGGTTTTGCTTTCGACCGAATTGTTCATCTTGACGAGAGTCAAGTTTGTAATTCTACCTTAGACCTACAGTTTAACGTGGAATCCGAACCACGCCCCACCAGCAGCCAAGCGTCCTTAACCACTACGCTACCCAGGGTACCCATTATCTACCAATCAATTCTTTATTGTGTGGAAGGATGAACAGCTGGGTTTTGCTGCGCGCCGCCTGCCGTCACCAGGTCTCGCTCCCGAGGCCGATGGATTCGTAGACAGCGACGCTAACCACTACGCACCCCATTACTATATATATATATTATATATATATATATATGGATATATATATATGATGAATATATATATATATATATTATATATATATATATATATATATATATATATATATTATATATATATATATATACAGGGCGTCCCAAAAAAATGTATACACACTTTAAATACTTATAAAGGCAGTGTTTATTAAAATACATTTCATTTTCAAAATGTAATAGAATCTACAGACATTATTTAATTGTTTTGTCAACGCCTGTTTTCAAACTGACGTCCGTTCTGGTCCAGGCACTGCTGATAACGCGAAGCAATGGAATCGCAAACATCACGAAACATTTCGTTTGGTATTTGTGTGCATTCTCGTTCAATGGCTGCTCTCAATTCAGCGACTGTTGCAGGTTTTATAGCGTAGACTTTGTCTTTTAAGTATCCCCATAAAAAAAAGTCTAGTGGTGTGAGGTCTGGTGAACGCGGAGGATATTCTACGAAACCCCTTCGTCCAATCCACATCCACATCGTGCCAAGTACCACTCGCAATACTCCACTCTTCGGTCCGGATCATCTTCATTAATAGCATGGACTAATCTTGGAATGTAACTTTTCCATTGACAGCGCTTCAAAATGCGTTGGACAGACGATTCTGAAATTCCTACCTCACGACTCGCTTGCCGCACAGATTTTCTTGGACTTTGGTGATACGTTTCCAGTACTCTTTCTTGCTTTGTGGGGCTTGTCGATGTCCGTGGTCTTCCGGAACGCTTCTTGTGGACATTCTGAACAGTTCCATCGGCTTCAAACTTATCTCTAATTCGAGTGATGGTAAGTCGCATTGGTGGATCTGTTTGAAACTCCCTCCTAAACTGTCTTTGCACTTCAACTGCGTTTTCACACTTCCAGTAGCATTTTAGAATGAATTTCCTTTGTTCAAAGCTTAGTCTGACTGCCATTATTAATTCTAATGGGTTTAACTTGGAAAGAAAGAAACATCAATTGAGCTATCAGCTGTTAAAGTGTGTATACATTTTTTTGGGACGCCCTGTATATATATATATATATATATGGTGAGTCAAAAGTAGCGCCCGATTTCTGTCAGTTGATTGTTTGTTTGCCATTTGTATTACAGTGTACAAGAAGGTAGAAATAAATGAATGACATGTTTATCTAACCATTTATTCGGGGGAAAATTATTACGGAACTGTACCAAGCTGTTTTACTTGCAATTTTCAAAGTGCCCTCCCTCGTGATCGATGCACAATTGCAGCCGAAAAAACAGAAATCGGGCGCTACTTTTGACTCACCCTGTATATACCATTGCTATATATATATATATATATATATATATATATATATATATATATACCATTGCTATTCAACAAATTTTAACATTTTAGAAGGCAATATTTAACGTTAAAAAACGTTAATTTAAAATTTACGAGTAAACGTGACGTCATTGGATTAATTTCATATCTTCAATATACGATGATGGGGTGGCCAAGTGGGCCCCGCCCCATTCTCCGCCCCGCAGAAGAAGGGAGGAAAGAGAGATACCAGTATGTAATGAGTCGCTCCCTTCTTTACCTTCTGACTTACGATTGGGTGGTCTGAGAGAGAGAGGAAGAACCAAACCGGAAGTTATTATTTGTTACCGAACGCTTTCGATCGCATCTCTGAAACGAGACAGTCCGAATGTTACCGCAAAATGACACCGTGACATCCGTTCCATAAATTCACCCTTGATGATGCATGAATGACTTCGACTTCAATTTGGAGATGACCTTTAATATAAACCTACTTTTTCAAAAATACTGTTCAAACAAATACATTACTAAGAAAAATACTACAAAAATATTGTAAAAAAAAAGAAAACCCAATGCGCAATTGAACAATAATAAACCATCTTTGTTTTAGTCACGCCTGTAAATATATATATATATATATATATATATATATATATATATATGATGAATAAAACCACGAAGGAAAAAAGAAACACAAAGGGGTGCTCAAGCGCTTTCGTCTAATGTTCCTGAGGATGTCATTAGACGAAAGCGCTTGAGCACCCCTTTGTGTTTCTTTTTTCCTTCGTGGTTTTATTCATCATAAATACTTTTCACGTGTCACTTTCGTGAAATAATTTTTCATATATATAATATATACGAGTGTATATGTTAGTCATAAATGCCAATTTCGTCCCAACACTGGCGTTAGTTTTCATACGTGCCCATTTTTTACTCAATAGATCCTGCGGGACATATTTATTATATTTTCAAATTTGTAATCGCTTATACTGGTGTTAAGGTAGTTGTTTGGCGGGGAGGTGGGGGGGAGAGATTCCATTAAAAAGTTTAGAGAAAACACTTTTTTTACCGTATATAACGATTATTTTTAGGGGGTGGAACATTTCGCCCGCGTTAAAATTTTAATTCAAGAACTCGAAATCAAATAACTCCTACGTCATGCTATCTCAGGCTTTTATACACCCAGTGATTTGCCTTAGGTTAGGCAAGGTTAACCTAATTTGACCTAACCTAACCTAACCTCAAAAAGTATCTCCTACAAGAAAGTTCGACCTATTTGCAAAATAGGTCAATAGGTATATTATATGTGTGTGTGTATATATATATATATATATATATATATATATGTATATATGAGCACATTTCAACACTTCTTAGTGTTAAGAAATGTTCAAATCACAGTGATATGTTTATCCTTCGATACGTTACGCTAGGTTAGGATACAGTAATATAGGTTAGGTTAGGTTAGTCTTTTGGAGTGTCTTGTAGTAAAACCAGTCCAAATATAAACTGTTATTTTATTCTGCGGAACTTTCAATAAATGCTTTTCATCACTATCATTCCTTAATTACATCTAAGATAAAATATTATGAACATATAAATACTTTTCAACACTGAGAAATATTCAGATGTGTGCGCGAACGATGGATCCTTCGATCGCGCAGATCGGTCGTTTGCGCGTAATACACACACGCACACACACACATACACCCACACCCACAGATATATATATATATATATTGCAATATATAAAGGAATATTCATTGTGTTTTGCACACAGAACGTATAAACCAAATTTACATTTTTTTTATCCCCCATCTCTTTTCAAATATTTCGTTGGTTTTCTTTCTATCAAAATTCAAACCACGAAACAACGCTCCAATCCTGTCTCGAGCATCAAGTTTATATACAAGATATGCCTTACATAAAAAAGAAAAGCCCAATTTCCTCTTTTCTCCCTCTCTCTTGCTTTAATTCTGCCTCTTTATATATATATATATATATATATATATATATATATATATATATATATATATATATACTGCATACTGTATACTGTATACACATGCATGTACTAGAGTTTATACATGCTTTATCATTGTGCCTATATAACTCTCTGAAATTCATTATTTATGAAGTTTAAGCTCAAATAATTGATAATGAATTCCTAAATACATTAATTAAACCTTTTATCATAAAAGGTTTAGCCCAGAGTCGTGCTTTAACTCTTAGCGATTAAGAAAACTTTTTCATATAAACAAATCACAAACCCCAATCAAATCTGACCATTTTTGAAAAGCTATGAATCATTTAACCGTAGCTTCTAATTGAAGTCTAATAGTAATTTATAATGACCCTAAATATATATAATATTACTTTAAATTACAAGTGTCTGTATCATGTTTTAATACGAACATATTATCAGAAATTTACAGTGTTATAAATCAGGACTTGAAAGCTGGTCTTATATTGAATTTATGCTACGGGATTGCGTATAGAAATTATAATATATATATATATATATATATATAGATATATATATAGATATATATATAGTGTGTGTTTGTGTTCTTTTGCTCAAATATTTATGGGTACGGATGAACATTCAAATATAGTGTATTAAACATATACAGAAATGTTTGATAAGCTGTTTTACAGTATGTATATATATATATATATCATATTCACTCCGTATCAAATGGATTTGAATAGAAATAGAGGCTTTTTAAGAGTCAATTGGTACTTATTATTAGCCAAAATAGACGGACTGAACGATCTTTTACTTCCCCTCTACCCCCAATCACCCCAACCCCCAATCCCCCCAAATACAGAAAAGCAAAACGTATTAGAGTTTAAGTGGGTAATAATTATGTAAGGTGTAATTAGACTTACCGGTTCTTCATGTGTAATTTTATACCCTTATTGTATGCCCAAACCTTTCATGTCGCATTGGGTATTTTTCTGTGTTGTTTATGCTTGATATTTTGAAATATATCTATTCGACCCTAAGACATAATAAGTCAAATGCAAACATAAATAATAATTATACGTTTACCGCATAGACTGGATTCATATATATATAATATATTATATATAATATATATATATATATATATATATATATATATATATATATATATATATATATATATATATATATATATAGCAAGATGTAAAAAAAAGACAAAAAAAAATTTCTTCAAAATGTTTCAAACAGTTGGTTTTTATAAATTTTCAGTAAGGATTCTTTGACATATGACCTAAAATCTCAAACGTTTCTAGAAAAATTAGTGAACATGAAACGTCGTGATTTCTTTAAAGCATTTTAAACGTTTTTTTTTTCATATAGTGATTTTAAGAAAACGAAAAAAAATGTTGAAAATAGCCAAAGTCAAGAGCAACAACCATGAACACAAACACTCCATATAAACTAGTTTAATATATATATACATATATATATATATATATATATAGAGAGGAAGAGAGAGAGAGAGAGAGAGAGAGGTGAATGTATTTATGCATTGTTATTAAATCTAGCTTTAATAACGTTCACCGATCTGCATAAAAAAAAAGGTTGGTCACAGCAACGAAATACCATTGCGTAATCTATTTGGCATCTGATTTAAAGGTTAAAGGTAATAATTGTTATTTGTTTGGTAGCAAACTTAAGTGATAAATGCGATCATCGCCTGTGATTTCTTCAACCATTAAAATCGGTTATCAAACAATTCACGTAAATGCAAACTTATTTGGTCGTTGCAATACAGCGCAAGTGTTTTATTATGTATGTAAGTAAACACATGACACTGATTGATTTAACACTATTACATAATCACATAAAACTCTCTCTCTCCTCATATATATATACAGAGTGGCCCATAAGTCCCAATCGGTTATAATTAAAGCGAAAATACAAAATATCAAACAAAGTAAAAAATTTACAATAATTTTAGAAATATTTATTGATTATTATTCAAAGTGGAAAATAGAACCATCTCGACAATATTCTTTCATTATTAATCGATTACATCAGTGTGAGGCCCTGCTAGATGGATTTTCGCTTTAATTATAACCGATTGGGACTTATGGGCCAACCTGTGTATATATATATATATATATATATATATATATATATATATATATATATATATATATATATATATATATATATATATATATATATATATACTGTGTGTGAATACATATATATATATATATATGCACCTATATATAAATTTTAAAAGGTGTTTGCTTCGTAAATTATAATTTTGAAATTAATTTAAGCGGTGTAAGACCATGTTTAACTGACATCGCATAAATATTTGTGGTCCTCTTTTGTTACACGAAAAATATTTAAAGGAATAATATTTGAAGCCTTTGTGTTTTTATTTTAATTGTTATTTGCCGTCAAATTCATAGCAAGGCGCGGGATAAGAGAAAGGCGAGAGGTCTGTAATCATGTTGTCAATCGAAATACACGACCGAGACCAGAATAATGAATCGAGAGCGCCGAGCAAAACTTCCCTTGAATACGATTCACGCGGAGGGACCCCATAAAACTTTTCTCCTCGTCGTTACGTCCCCAGAACACTTCATCACACTGTCCTTAACAGTTTCGTAACAAAAGGAAACAAGATACCGATTTCGCGGACAGCAAACTGAAGACGTCAACCCACGATCTGCGCGCAACAAATGCGCCATTTTAAGCATGAGAGGAAGTAGGTTCAGCTTTCATTTCTTCCTGCCTTCCTTTTATAGGCGATTTTGCAGGTTGCTTTTTTTTTTTTTTTTTTTAAAGTGAACATCAGCTGTAAAAGTATAAAATAATCTCTCTCTCTCTCTCTCTCTCTCTCTCTCTCTCTCTATATATATATATATAATATATATATATATATATATATATATACTGTATATACAGTATATAAATACATATATACCTTGGTTAACCGGATCACGTGAAGATCCATCACCCCAGCCTTTTTTAGTTAGCTTTATAAGTCTAACTAACGAAAATATCACGACGTAACCTAACCAATCGTTAGGTCAACTGTAAGCCCTTGACGATTGGTTAGGTTAGGTCGTGATATTTTCGTTAGTTAGCCTTATAAAGCTAAGTAGAAAAGGCTGGGGTGACGGATCTTCAGGCGATTCGGTTAACCTTGGTTTAGCTTCCGCCCAAATTGTTCATTCTGACGAAGGTCAAGCTTGTCACTCCACCTTAGACCTACAGTTTAACGTGGAATCCGAACCACGCCCCATCAGCAGCCTAGCGTCTTAACCACTAGGCTACCCAGGGTACCCATTTATCTACCAACCACTTTGTTTATTGTGTGGAAGGATGAACAGCTGGG
>JAJOZX010003119.1:107500-135000 GCA_023014485.1 Bathynomus jamesi
TGCTTTTAATTTGGGAACACTACACATTCTGCCTTTCCTATTTTCCAGTGTTGTTTGAATGGTAATTGGGTTTAGTTTTAGGTTTGGTACCAGTTTTTCGATCATTTTCCATATGTAGATTATGATGTACCTCTCTCTCTTCTTTCCAGTGAGTACAGATTTAGTTTACGTAGTCTTTCCCAGTAGTTGAGTTCTTTGCAGCCATCAATCTTGGCTGTGAAATGCCTTTGCGTTTCTTCTAGTTTATTAGTTTCTTCCTTTTATATGGGGACGTCAAAACTGAGCAGTATTCAAGTTTTGGTATAATCAGTGTTTTTAGCAGGGGAATCATTACTGTCCTGTCCCTTCTCTTGAACGTTTTTAGAACCTGTCCGGCGACTCTTTTTGCTTTATTTATCGCTATCTGATTTTGTGTTTCGAATTTCGCATCATCTGTCATTATTATCCCGAGATCAATCGCTTTCATGCTTCTCTGAATTTCCTGTCTATCTGGAGCATAATATGCAGTCTGTTTAAGTTCTTCTTTTCTACCATATCTCAAGAGTTGAAATTTCTCGGCGTTGAATGACATGTTGTTGTCTTCTGACCATTTGTATATTTTGTTCGTGTCCCTCTGCAACGCCTCCACGTCATGTACATCGCTGATTTTTCTGCTGATCTTTGTATCGTCTGCAAAGGATGTTACTATACTATTGCTGTTTACTCCGCTGTCTATGTCTGTTAGCATGATAATGAACAGGAGTGGGGCCAGTACTGTCCCTTGTGGTACTGAGCTGCGTACTTCCGATTCTGATGATGATATACCTTGAATTTTGACGACCTGCAGACGATCGCTAAGGAAGTTGTAGATCCATTTTCCCACTTTGCCTGTTATTCCCATGTCTTTAATTTTATGTCCTATTATACCATGGTCACATTTATCGAAAGCTTTAGCAAAATCTGTGTATATAACATCGTAGTTGTCATTGCCTTCCAATGCATCTAGGATATTGTTGTAGTGCTCTATTAGTGTGATAGGCATGATCTACCTGATCGGAATCCATGCTGATTTTCGTTGAATCTTTCCCGTGTCTCCAGGAAATCATAAATTTTCTCTCTAACTATTCTTTCAAACACTTTGGTGAGGTGGGACGTCAATGACACTGGTCTATAGTTCTTTGCTTGAGATCTGTCCCCTCCTTTATATATAGGGACAATGTTTGCTCTTTTCAAGATGCTCGGTATTTCCCCAGTGTCTAGGGATCTTCTCCATATCCAGTATAAAGGTGTAGCTATTTCATTTTTACAGTTTTTAATCAATAATGCGTTCCAATTGTCCGGACCTGCAGCTGAATGTAGTTTCATTTGTTCTATAGCTCTCGCTATATCTTCTGGTGTAAACTCAAAGTCTGTTATATACTCTCCTTGCAATTCCTCTTCAAAGAATGCATTTATGTCAGGTATCGCTTTGTCACTTTTTGGGGTACTGAAAACTGATTCATATTGAGCTCTCAATGTATCAGATATTTCTTTTGGATCGTCGGTTAGTTCATTATTTCCCGTCCTTAAGGGCCCAATAGCGGCGCGCGTTTTTGTTTTCCTTTTTGCATAGCTATAGAAGTATTTTGGATTTTCCTTTATTGCTTCTACAGCCTTTTCCTCTTCCCTCTCTGTATGGTCCTTAATCAGGGCTTGTATTTCCCTATCGATACCCTCCAGTTTTTCTTTTATTATTTTCCTGCCATTATCTCCGCAGTTTCCTAACTTCGCCTCCACTCTCTTTCTTTTGCGGAATAGTCTTCTCTTTTGCCTTTCTAGCCAGCTCCTCTTTCCTTTTGGCTGTGATTTCGGAGCATATTTTTCTAAAATTCTCAGCGTTTTTTCCTCCAAAGTTGTTAGCATTTCTTCCGTTGTTTTATTCTCGAAAATTGTTCTCCATTCTATTTGGGCCATGTGCGATCTGATTGCTTCCCAATTTATAGTCTTCGAGTTTAAGTTAAAGGCCCCGAATTTACTTCTTTCCACAATATGTGTATTGTCTTCTAATGCTGCCATCATATTTGTTGATATCTCGATTAAGTTGTGGTCTGAGATAATGGGTGGGGTTATTTTTATATCAGCAATCAAGTTCGTGTTATTCGTGAATACCAGATCCAGGCAGTTATTTTTTCTGGTATTTTCTGTTATCTCCTGTGTCAGCATAAACTCGTTTGTGAGAGCCATCAACATTTTTGCTTGTTCCTGATCTTCTCTTGTGCCCCCCTTGTCCTGGTGAATATATATATTCCTATTCACCTTTTTGTATTTTATAAATGGGAAGTTAAAGTCTCCGCAGATCATTATATTGGGGGATGGAGGGTTTATGGCCTTTATTAGCTTTCTAATGTCATCAATGGCCTCCGAGAATTTTTCGGTTGGGGTGCTTGGAGGTCTATATTATATATATATAATATATTATATATATATATATATATATATAAATTTTTTTTTGTTGGTCTAATTTTACTTTCATTTTGATTCTTCAGTTTTTTATTAAAAATCATAAATCTTATTAATCTTTGCACCCTGGAAGGGGGTAGTAAGGAGATGAGGGTAGGGGCCACTTTTCCGCTTAGAAATAAGTGATTGGCTGAAGATGCTTGTTTGCCCAATTAAGAAAACGAATAACTCATTGGGAGCGGTACTCAAAAGGTCGGTTCCTGTATCCTTTATTTACTCATAGTTTTTCATGGCCTTGCATCTGAGCTTGCCACATTTTTTACGTATGTCTATATTTTAGCAGTTAAAATAAATATTTTACATAAATTTCAATTCTTTTATACTTGAAATAAATCGTAAAAATAACAATTAGCGCTGGCGTATGTATACATATATATATATATATATGGCAATTATTGCAGTACATTACCCAAAGTCCCAAACTACTCATTTATACAAAGAAATAATGAAATATATTTGTATCGTTATTATTGTAATAGCGATTTTCTCCTCTCTGTAATTCGTAATGCATTATTTTTAATACGAACAACGCAACATTTTGATTTACGATCCACAAGATTAGAGAACGAACGAGAAAGAAAGATCAAAACGGGTTTAATAAGTCGTTCATTGATGCCCATTTGTTTCTGTCGAAGATTCTCTCTCTCTCTCTCTCGCAATGTGTGTGTGTGTTAATAACGAAACAAATTAATAGCCTCTACCCTCAACCTCCGATCTCTGCAATTTGAATATAACTCATATAGAACCATTATCTTATACTATGCCTGTGTATATTATACATTTTTTTTAATATATATAATATTGATATGTATTTTCAATCTTATTTCCTTTTGCAATAAGTCTTATTAATTTTAACTTGCAATGTTCTTCTCAGTATGATTTAAAGCGGTCATTTGTATTTAGTTCTGATTTTTACCTCTTAAATTTAACATTATAAATTATAATCTCTTAAAAAATTATGGAATTTTAAATTTAAACCTTCAGTTTTGTTGAACAAATTCATATTTCATTCTTGTTCCTTGATTTATTATCGACTACACGCTTATATATATATATATATATATATATATATATATATATATATATATATATATATATATATATATATATATATATATATATATATATATATATATATATGAGCATGTCTCTCATGAAACCCAATTAAAATAAAGCATTCAGCCGTAAATACAACCCAGTTATATATATATATATATACATGTAAGGTTTAAAAAAAAAAAATTTAAACCTACTGTATAGTTTTTTTAACTGCATTAATAATGCATTCAAAGAGCTCGTACTTATTCGCTGTTATGCCGGTTCATGCGGTGTCGCGATAGTGTATGCGGAGATGCAAAGGTGCATGATGATCATTTCGCGTTTGATGTTGTCGTTGTCATCGTGCGTGGATGAGGTGGATTCCATTTCCTCTTCTGAACATTCATTCCTTTTCCTCGTGATGGATGACGCGGTGCGAGTGACGAGAAAGGAGACAGACGAGAAACAAACGTGCCAGGTGACGCTGTGTCACTGGCATCCAGAAAGAGAGAGAGAGAGAGAGAGAGAGAGAGAGAGATTGCACAAAAGAGGGGCAAAGTGTCAAGGGGGTAAAGAATAAATTCTAATTCAGAAGAAAAAGAAAAAAAAAACAGAGAGAGAAAAACTGAAGGAAAAAATTGCATGTAAATAATTCCAAAAATTTGATTTAATAAAAACCCTTTCAAATATTTGAAAAGGAAAAACAAATAAAAATAAAGGAAAGATAAATATAAATAAATTTAAAACCTTCAATAATATATATATATATATATATATATATATATATATATATACATACAAAGCGTCCCAAAAAAATGTATACACACTTTAAATAATTATAAAGGCAGTGTTTATTAAAATACATTTCATTTTCAAAATGTAATAGAATCTACAGACATTATTTAATTGTTTTGTCAACGCCTGTTTTCAAACTGACGTCCGTTCTGGTCCAGGCACTGCTGATAACGCGAAGCAATGGAATCGCAAACATCACGAAACATTTCGTTTGGTATTTGTGTGCATTCTCGTTCAATGGCTGCTCTCAATTCAGCGACTGTTGCAGGTTTTATAGCGTAGACTTTGTCTTTTAAGTATCCCCATAAAAAAAAGTCTAGTGGTGTGAGGTCTGGTGAACGCGGAGGGTATTCTACGAAACCCCTTCGTCCAGTCCACATCCACATCGTGCCAAGTACCACTCGCAATACTCCACTCTTCGGTCCGGATCATCATCATCTTCATTAATAGCATGGACTAATCTTGGAATGTAACTTTTCCATTGACAGCGCTTCAAAATGCGTTGGACAGACGATTCTGAAATTCCTACCTCACGACTCGCTTGCCGCACAGATTTCTTGGACTTTGGTGATACGTTTCCAGTACTCTTTCTTGCTTTGTGGGCTTGTCGATGTCCGTGGTCTTCCGGAACGCTTCTTGTGGACATTCTGAACAGTTCCATCGGCTTCAAACTTATCTCTAATTCGATTGATGGTAAGTCGCGTTGGTGGATCTGTTTGAAACTCCCTCCTAAACTGTCTTTGCACTTCAACTGCGTTTTCACACTTCCAGTAGCATTTTAGAATGAATTTCCTTTGTTCAAAGCTTAGTCTGACTGCCATTATTAATTCTAATGGGTTTAACTTGGAAAGAAAGAAACATCAATTGAGCTATCAGCTGTTAAAGTGTGTATACATTTTTTTGGGACGCCCTGTATATATATATATATATATATATATATATATACAGGGGTTGGACAAAATAATATGAAAACCTTGATAAATGGCGGTTTTTATTCTTAATATGGAGTTGGTCCTCCTTTAGCGGCAATAACAGCTGCAATGCGTCGGGGAATTGATTCATACAGCTTTTGGACAGTGGCTAGAGGAATCCTGAGCCATTCTTCGAGCAAACCCTGCTCCAGTTCCTCCAAAGACGCCGGCGGTGGGAATCGGCTTCTGACCTGCTGCTCCAACTGACACCACAGATGCTCGATAACGTTAAGATCCGGGGATTGTGGAGGCCAATCCAAGCGTTCTACTTCACTAAGATGCTCTTCAAACCAGTTTTTAACGACCCCAGCGGTGTGGATTGGTGCATTATCATCCTGGAAGACGGCGCCGCCATTGGGAAACAGCGTTTGGACCATGGGATGGACCTGGTCAGCCAATATTGACAGATAGACCTGGGCGTTAACCCTACCATGCAGTACTACAGCTGGGCCAAGAGTATTCCACGATATTGCTGCCCAAACCATCACAGATCCGCCTCCATGCTTAACGGTTGGGGTCAGGCAGTCGGGGTCATAAGCATCTTTAGGCTGTCTCCAGACGTAAACTCGACCGGAACATGGAAATAGCGTAAAGGAGGATTCGTCGGAGTAGACTACATTCTTCCACCGGTCCATTGACCAATTCTTATGGTCATTACACCATTTTCTGCGCCGCTCATGTTGATGTGCGAAAGGAAGGGTTTGGCAATTGCAGCCCTCCCATGGTATCCAGCTCCATGGAGCTCGCGACGTACAGTTCTGGTCGATACCGGGCTTGCAAGATGCTGGTTAACTCTGCAGTCACTTTTGGAGCTGTGGTCTTATGGTTCTTTGTCACAATGCGCTTTAGCACCCGGCGGTCTCGATCACACAGCTTCTTCTTGCGTCCACTATTGCATTTGTCGGTGCTTGTCTTTCCATGGTTTTGGTATGCAGACATGACCATAGAGACAGTTCCTCTGGATACATTGAACATCTGAGCGGTTTTCGTCACCGATGCACCAGCCATCCGCGCTCCGACAATTTGCCCTCTTTGGAAGTCTGACAGGTCTTTCATAACTGCTAATTCATAATTCACTCAGATCTGTAAAAACAACGTGGGTTATAACATGACGTATACACTCTCTGTTACGCATTTAAATAGGTTTGCCAGTCATTTGACCGTTTACTTTGTGTCTGAGCAGTCCGTAAAGATAACCGGTGAAATCGGCGGGTGTTCATATTATTTTGTCTAACCCCTGTATATATATATATATATAATGCATATAACTGCAATGACCGCGCAGTATATAAATGAATAGAAACGACATAAGTGTTAAGGAACGTTTCTGCACACGAGGAGGAGAGATAACGAATAATGAAAAATGAGGCGAACCGCCCGGGAATCGAACCCAGGGCCTTCCAATTGCCGGTTGGATGCTCTACCATTATGCTACGGACCTCACTCAATCACAAATCGAAATTCTCCCACATAGGGCAGAAACCAATGCCCTGAGAGGGCACCCTCGCAAATCGTGAATATGCGCATATAACTGCAATGACCGCGCAGTATATAATGAATAGAAACGACATAAGTGTTAAGGAACGTTTCTGCACACGAAGGAGAGATAACGAATAATGAAAATGAGGCGAACCGCCCGGGAATCGAACCCAGGGCCTTCCAATTGCCGGTTGGATGCTCTACCATTATGCTACGGACCTCACTCAATCACAAATCGAAATTCTCCCACATAGGGCAGAAACCAATGCCCTGAGAGGGCACCCTCGCAAATCGTGAATATGCGCATATAACTGCAATGACCGCGCAGTATATAAATGAATAGAAACGTTATCTCTCCTCCTCGTGTGCAGAAACGTTCCTTAACACTTATGTCGTTTCTATTCATATATATATATATATATATATTTTATTTATAAGGATAAAAACCCTAACATTAAATTTTATATATATATATATATATATATATATATATATATATATATATATATATGAGTGGGTTTTAAATTTAAATAAGATATTTACCTAATGAGTAAACAAAGAGGAAAGTTAAATAAATTTTAAAAATTTTGTCTCAACTTTTGTTTTATTAATTTTTTTTTTTTATAAAACTGTAATGATTCTTTTTCATTTTGTTTTTCATCTGTGCAATAAATTTAAGTATCAGATGTGTGTGTGTGTGTGTGTGTGTCTGCAAGCACGTGCGCACACACACACACACACACACACACACACACATATATATATATATATATATATATATAATTAGACAAATTCGCCTCCCAAAAAATCCAAAAAGCACCGAAAATTGCTAATTATTATTTTTTTTAAATTTTCGGCAAATTTTTTTCCACAAATTTACATAAGCCTAATACTTTTCGGTATATGAGAAGTACCATTGTCAAGTGTACCAACTGTACTATTACAAAACTTTTGATCTGAACTTGAATATTTTCCTTCGAATATTCCCACACAATGGCTGATCATAACCGTATAAAATGTCGCCTTTATTGAAATTAAACCCTCTCTATATTTGGTTTTCAAATCTTCATCAAAAATTACTTAATATGTGAAGTTAAAACCTGCGAACAGTAACATATACCAGCGTATATATATATATATATATATATATATATACACAGGGTGGCTCAAAAGTGATGACACAGGGGAAAGTGATTTATATTAATAATGTTTGTTTTTTCTGTTCCAGCGAGACATGGATGGGAAATGGTTGTGTTCCAAGATTTCCCTTCTTATGTTCAGACGTGTGAGGATGTCACTCAGAAGAAAAATTGAGAAGTGTTTCGAGATTAATGGGGCTTAGTTTGGGTCACCCTGTATATACTAAATGAACGTATAATAAAATGAATACTTAAATTACACCATATACATATATATATAACATTAGTTTTTAAGCTTTAAATGTTAACGTTAAAAACTGTAATTCACACACACACACACACACACACACACACATTTAAATCTTCGTTTATATGAAATTTATAACTTGTGTTCGTGGGTTTGAAAAAGGAGACAAATTGTTGTTGCTTTTAAGCATGAGAACCATCGGCTTTGAGGAACCCCATTAATTAAATAAATAAAAAAAAACCTACAGCGTTAAGTCTTATTTTCGCGTTCAGATATTTCTCTCTTATTTTTTAACATTGTCTCTTTATGTTAGTTAGCAATTTTAGGGTAAAAGTATTTATATTACCATTTGTCAACACTAAAATTAATGACATTATTCGCTGAGAGGGCGTTTTTCATCTATGATAAACACTTAACAGATGGAGTTATGAGCTACAAATAGCATCCGAAAATTAGGTGTGTCGAGTTATTTATTTTAATTTAACCTTTACAACACCCGTTAATGTATCGATACATTATTCGGGTAATTTAATAACGTATACAAGCGAGCATGACTGGTATATTTATATACCCAATGTACAGATTTGTGTCGTAAAACATCATTAACTCACTGAAATGTTATGAGAAATATTGCGCTTTTAACAGTATGTAGCTTTTAAGTGAGACAGCATGCACTGGCCCTTTGAAGAAATCTTTGAAAAGCAAAATATTTTCACACGAGAGAGAGAGAGAGAGAGAGAGAGAGAGAGAGAGAGAGAGAGAGAGGAGAGAGAGAGACCTGCTAGAATAAAAAATTTTAGAACAGCCAATTTCTTGGCCCACGTTGCCAGACCAGGCCTGTGTTTAAGTTAAAAGCAGAATGTGTCGTGGGTTGAAAGGGTTTGTATGTGATTGTGAAAAATATACCTCGTTCCATTGGTGCTCGTAATATATCATCATCTGCCTGTGGTCGCGTGGTTGTACAATTAGACTGTGGTCAATACGAGAACCAGAAAGCTAAAAAATCCTTTATTTAACACTGCAACAGTTGATAACCTTTGTAAATCTCTAACCATCGACGAGAACGATCATCAATGGTTACGGATCGAGCACAGAGAGAGCCTTTATTTACCAGATAAGATTCAAACCATGAGTACATTTGGAGATATCGCAAATAATGCTAATTTGCCAGAATGAGCGGTTCTACTACGTCATTTGTATAAACTAAACTACAATGAATCTTGGAGAAAATTACTGCTAATTACAGCTGCCAGCGTAATGAGAAGAATTAACACGGGCTAACGACATAAAAGCACACCAATGATTTATTCAAGGTGTATATTCTTTGTTCTGGAATGAGTCTTATTTTAATCAGCTCTCATCTAATAGATGCGCATAAGTATGTAGAATGGTTAGTCAAGCATTTCTGGAATCTTGTTCGCAGCCTAAAGCCCAACACGATACTTTAAGATGTAATGGTGTGGGCAGTGATTTAGAATTTGAAAAGACTGATTCGATGGCATTCTATTCATCGACAGACGTCTTAATTCTGCTAATACATATCTATTCTTGGCAATCATGAATTCCTCTCGTTCTTCTAAATGAGTGTTTTTGCATGGAAATACAGATCTGTTGAATATAGAGTTTATACATGCCACACACACCCGAAGCAACCAATCAGTAGATGAGGAAAAAAAGAACCGTAGCTTCTTCGCTAGGGACCTACGACATCAATGACATCAACTACATTGGTAGAGAAGGGAAGCTTAATAGAATCTCTCGGGAGCCAAAATCTCCAAATAGAGGTTTTCAATTTTATAGATGCTACTTGAGTTTACAATGTAGGAATGTTAGTACTTTTTAGGTAAAGCGCTGAATATCTAACTCAGCTAGCTAGAGAAAGTTTTAGTTTTATATAGAAGTAGCGATGTTCCCTTTTGCAATAAATGTAGTAGGAGGCGCTGGCCGGGTCTGGTTTCAGAGCACTGGGAGTTTTCAGATGATGGGAAAATTTATGAGATCTCTTGGAAATCAAAACCTCCGAATAGTCATACTCATCTTCAGGGATGTTACTTCGTTATAGTAAAATTTTAACTTTAAATATTGTACATCATAATTTTTCGCAAGAAAAAAGTTATACGTATTATGCATTATTATTTCCGATTATGCACGGGGAATTCTTAGATTGTAGGGCTGGCCAGCTGGTGGTTCCCTCTGGACCAGTGCTCCTTTACCTAGGTAATTCCTGTGCGAAGACGCAATATAAATTACTGTCTGCTAAATCTTCGGTACGGTGGCTTTGGCAGGTTACGGAGAAATGATGCCATGACGAAATGATAACTTCTTGTACATAATAAATAAATTAAAAAAAATCATTAAAAAATTGTATGGTGTAGATTAGATTAAGTAGTTTATTATTCAATGCTATCCTTAATTTTTCGCTGTCTTCTAATGCGTAACTGAGTACACGAGATAAGTTTACGCATGGTGTAAATGAACTCTGAAGCTCTTCTCTTCATTATACTTTTTCCTACTTTCCTGCAAATCTTCTTTCACCACTATTTTCTGTCAGCAGTGGCTGGTGGAGGAGGGAGAGCACTGTCTGTTCTATACTTTACTATTGCTGCTACTCCCGCGCGAAAGTTTTATACGTCTATAAGTGTAAGCATGGTACGTTTTGAGCAATTTTTTTTCATTGCTATTTCTAACTTTTCTACTTCCTTCTTGAGCTGCCCTAGAGTGGATCTTAGGGTCTTTGTTAGCCTGTAACTCTGTAACTCTACTTAACACAAACACGTTTGGGAGCACCTTGTTCGCCAAATGCACAAATGAAGATCTCCTCCCACACCTGAGGCGTCTCTGAAGGAAATTTAATATATAAAACTTTTGCAAAACCTTCACCATGAAATTTACTCCCTCTATGACAGGATATGTTCTGGTCCCCCCCCACCTCTCTCTCTCTCTCTCTCTCTCTCTCTCTCTCTCACACACACACACACACACTAGCGAGTACTTACAGGAAAAGTATTGAAACAAGTAATATCAGAAAATTAAAAAAACTACTGAACCTCTCTCTCTCTCTCTCTCTCTCTCTCTCTCTCTCTCTATATATATATATATATATATATATAGGTATCCATGTTCATAATATTGATCACATGAAATTCTAAAAGAAAAACTGAAGTGAAAATACGAAACTCCATTTTTAACTGAAAGTTCTTGAAAGTTTAATTTTCTTAATAATGTACGGTCGATTCAAAAAGTATTGTCGTGAACCTCCATGTTTGTTACGTACTTATCAGTAATAAACATTGACTTTTACGACACGACTTACGAATTAATCATTCTCGTAAACTATTAAGTAAGAAAGGTATTAAAATTACGAAGCAGTAAAGGTAAAATCACCTCTTTCGTTTTCGTGCGAAGTGTCAAGCAAAAAAAAAAATAAAAAATAGAGAGAAGTAAAGATTAAAATTGGTGTCAAACTCTTAAGTTATTCCCGCACGCTATATTCAACTAATTATAGAACGCATTCGTAATGAAGAGTTATAGCTTTATACGTCATACGTTATTTACTTGTTGCGTGTATATAACGCTATTTGATATGTTTTTTTCTCATTTCTTCTTGGTAAACATTTTATGAGAAATCGCGATGGGTCGCTGTAAACGATATGATATGAAGGGTTTTTTTAACATTCCAAGAATGCTTTTGTTTTGAATTAAAATAATATAATAGTATATAAGCCTTTCTTGCTATACTGTAATTTTAGCAAAATTAAGTATAATAAAAATTCTGAGAAATTAAAGGTTGCACCTGTTCATAATTTCTTAATTGATATTTTATATATATATATATATATATATATATATATTTAAGTAAGTAATAATGAGGTTGTTTTAACTCGTTCGCAACATCTAAGGTCATATGACGGAGGGGAACTTACTAAAGCTTTACGTGGGATTCCGAACCACGGGTCGCTACATAGTCTGAACGCGGAGGACGGTCTCTATCCAATTACTATCCGACCCAATATCCCTTAACTTCGCTGATCAACGGGAAACGGTGCTACGACATTAGCTACGACGTAGCCATATACTGTATATACATATAGTTCAAGAAAGAGGCGTTGTTTCTATGGAACCAACACTTCACCTGGAACAGAGACCAAATACTAAACTAACATTTGTATTATTTAGACATTTCGAGAGAACTACTTCCCATCATTAGTAAAAAACAAGGATAATGAAATAAAAAGGATTCTAACTCTCAATACCTTTCTTAGATGTAATGATTAATACAGGGTAGCCCATAAGTCCCGATCGGTTATAATTAAAGCTAAAATACAGAAAATCAAACAAAGTAAAAAGTTTATAATACGTTTAGAAATATTTACTGGTTATTCAAAGTGGAAAATATAAGAATCTCGACAAATATTCTTTCCTTAGTAATCAATTACGTCAGTGTGAGCTACGCTAAATGGATTTTCGCTTTAATTATAACCGATTGGGACTTACGGGCCACCCTCTAAATACACTAATAATTTTACTATATCAACATATCGCAAAAACACTTTTACAGGTTTTGAAACTAATTTCTTGAGTGATATGCCTTAAATGTATATGTCAAGATTAACTTAATTGAAACTCTTCTTATAAATCCCTGCCTCTCCTTCCCCTGCCCCTCCTTCTCCCGCCCCTTCTTCCCCTGCACCTCTTTCCCGCATAAAAAAAAAATTATTCCACCTATAGTAATTTTTATACAGAAATAACTTCCTTAAAACATTACTTTTGTGTTAATCACTTTTATTCCAAAGATTCATTTTCCAAATTCGTCCTTTATCTTATTTGAACAATATTTATAAACCCCACTTTTCCCTTTCTGCAGTGTACTGAAGAAGGACGTAACCTACATTGGGGTTTTTCTTTTAGGGTTACATTAACAAGAAGATTGAGAAAGATTTGAAAATCCTTTTAACGTGTAGTTATCTTCAGATTGATTTTAAATTCGTGTTTATTAACAATCTCACAGTAAGTTAATTGTTTAAATTAAAGAGATTTTTGCCTAAGTTCTTCGCGTCTACTCTCATTTATTCTTTTAATTGTAGCTGTAATGTCACATACATCGGCTCTACGACACGCCAACTGAAGGTAATGGTCGATGAGCACGGGGGAAGAGAGAGGGGGGGGTTAGTAGCAGAACCTCTTTACCATTAAACAAACCAATTAAGTCGTCTATCCTTGACCACTGCATAGTCTGTGTGTAGTTATCGTTGCACTGTAAATACCTTTTTAAGATTTTGCGTAAACAACGATACAAGTCTGATTTGAGAAGTATGCAATCCGCAATCGTTTCAATACAATTTTAAAAAATAATTTTGAGGTTAACAATTGTGCGTCTTAAGAAAAAATAATGATACTTGACATATTGTGGTTTCATTTAATTTTCTGTAAAATGTAACCTCCATACATTTTAAGTTTTATTTCCCGCTGACCACAATTTATAATGCGATTTATTTCATGTCCAGATGTAAACCCGCTCGTATACCAATACAATTTTGTGGTAGTTGTTTATTTTGCAAATACTGGAATGCTTTTCTGTTTTATTATGGTTGTTTCCATTGACGATGGGAGATGGACTTTCAGAAACGTCTGAATAATAAAGATGTTATTTTCATTGGTTTTCCTGTTTATATATATATATATATATATATATATATATATACTGTATATATGACTAATCCAACTCGCTTTAATACTAAAACAGTTTCTCCTATTCTCATACTTTAATTTCCTAACTGATGAGGTTCAAGAACGTATGAAAGTTCTTGAAATGTCGTTTTTTCGTATTCATCTGCCCTGTTTTTATTCGTTAACTCATGTGTTAATTGTAAATATATTACCACGGGTTTTACGTAGAAAATGATGGCAAAAAATTTACACTTTAAAGCAGGACTTAATATTGAGCTCAAAGATAAAATTAATATTAAAAATTAATTTAAAATAAATGTATTAAAATTGTTAAATTTAACGTTCAATAGTTTCATTCTCTGCAACAAAACTGACATTCTTTGTTAAAATGATATACTCAGGAGTAATCGGAAGGATTGATTTCGTGTTTACCTTTGTTGTGTTAAATTAACGTATTTATGTACAAAATGTACACCAAAAAAAGTGCTTAGTGAAATTTAACCAAATTCTTCGTGTTTTTAACAAGAATTTGAGTTCAACATAAGAGTTTAACATTTAACAAGAGTTTAACATTTAATTTTCATTGGGTTAAATTAACGTATTTATGTACTAAATGTACACCGAAAAAAATGCCTAGTGAAATTTAACCAAATTCTTCGTGTTTTTAACAAGAATTTGAGTTTAACATAAGGTCGATGAAGTTTTCTGGTTTAGGAAAACTAACGACAGTTCACCTTCGAACTAAATACTTCGGCTTGCTTTAAGCCTTTATTATTGTCATTCTTAAACATTATAAAATAAAAAATTCTCACGTTAACTAGTTAAACTTAATCCTAGACTGCATAGGCGAATCAAATCATCGTGCGTGCATAGTGGGGTCCACGTGGACCCCTATAATTTGTCAACGGATAAAACTAAGATACGTTTTCAGAACAAAACTTTATTAAAACTGTAAAATACATAATGGTAAATAATTTTGTAAATAATACAAAAACTAAAATTGTTCAAAGGACGTCTAAAATGAAATACCAAGATTGTCAACAATTATAAGCAGTCAAGGCAAACTAAAAATGGTTAATGGTTACACCATTCGCTGGGGTCCAATTTTAAAAACTCGTTGGACGAGACACTCTCTTAGGCTTGGAGGTGATGAAAAAAATATGTAATATGAAATATTTTTATAAACCAAAGTTATTTCTTTTAAAAACAGAAAAAAAAATTTGATTTTTCCAAAACAAAGCCAAATGCCACCAGAACTTAAAAGCAAGTTTTTAACCTTTCAAATAAGTAAAACTATCCACTTTAACTTCATTACAGGAAAAGAATTGTTTTTAATAATTTCTCTGAAAGAAACTCGCGCACGCCCGCAAAGAGTGGGTGGGAAATTATAATTCTTTTGGTTTTTACCTATAAGCGATCGATCTTCTCAAGCATTTTCTATCAAAATATCGCAGACAAACCCCGCAAATTGGCAGCGAGTAGGAATCAAGGTTAAAATTAAATTTTTACATGGCCACGCATTCAAAGTTTTTAAATTTTAAATTCTACTTTATAGTTTAAATTAATGTATCACATTAATTATATATATATATATATATATATTTCTTTACAGTATATACAGGGTGAGCCAAGATGAAGAGGCTCCATTCGGTTTTAAAGAACCTGAATAAGGTCTCGTTATCTTGGCCCACCCTTTATAATGTGCGTAATTGAATATATGGTAGGTGAGTTAGAGTTAAATAAAGAAATTATAATGTAAAAATAGAATTTCAGGGAATTCCGTTAGACCTTATCTCAATATTAAAAAATCAATGCATTTAACTGCTGTCTACTCTTATTTTTACATAGGCCAGTGGTTTTTAACCTTTTTAGGCTGCGACCCAAATTCTGGTATCGGGGCTATATTTTCTCGGCGACCCATGCTTTCAAACAGTTCACTCGTAATAGACAATAACATAAATAATAATGATAAATGATTAAGGATAACATAAATAAATGATAAATGACAATTTAATGACCCAATCAAAATGGCTTGGTGACCCAATTTTGGATCGCGACCCAGGGGTTAAGAACCACTGACATAGACCCTAAATGAAATCCATTATAGGCAATGTTAAAAAGTTAATAATAGTGAACAATACTTTTGTTTTTTTAAAAAATAAAATTATCAATAAATTTCAAGTAGGCGTTTATGCCATGCCATGAATAAGTAGTGCCGGTAAATAGAAATTACAAATAAATCTATAAATAACAATTAAACATGGGACTAGTTCGTATAGCGTATAGATTCATTAGATATTTAGATATTTGGACGATTAATTATTATATTATTCGAAATCCATATTGGGATCCAAATAAACTAAGCTAATCTAACGTAACCTAACTTACAAAAAAACCATGGTTTTATGCTCTGTTGGGCGATTTATTTCGAGCCCAATATGGATTTCGGCTACTATAATTAATCTCCCAAATATCTAAATATAATGATTAATGACTACAGTATATGCTACCAGTGGCGGCCGCTCATTATGTGCTTACGTGCTACAGCACATCAGTTTTTAAAATACATAAATAGCTAAATAATAAATCAATAAAATTACTTATATCTTCTGTAATTTCCAATTTGATCTAAATTGTTTTCCGATTTACGAAAAAACGAATTACATTCCCTGCATTTCTATTTTCATACTTATGTGCTGTCATCAGTATAGCACCCAAATCGAGTGAAATCAGACAAAGCGCATGCGCAGACGTGTCTTTCGGTCCAGTTTCAGATAAGGCGTGAATGTGCTACCAGTCGCTGCAGCACTTGTTAATGTGATGGACGCTCGATCGATTGCGTTTGATTTTTAAACTTTTTATGCGTGTGTGTGTTTTTGTTTACTCAAAGTGTTGTATATAAATTATTAATTTTTAGTGTTCTCGGTAGTGTGAATATTGCAACACAGTTAAGTCGGGCCTACCATGACGTCGCATGAATTTCATTTTTCATAAATAAGTAAGTACTATATCTATCTATCTACCGTTAGTTGCGCAGAACATTTACTATAATTCACGATGAATTAGTTCTATTTTATAATTTATCAGTTTATATATAATATATATATAAATTTTTGTTGTAGCACACAACTGTTTTAAGTCACGAGCCGCCACTGTATGCTACACAAACTAGTCCCACGTTTAACATGGGAAAGCAAAATTTCTAAGGTAATTACTTTAACCTAACCTACAAAAAAACACTTACATGTGGTTGTATGCTTTATTAAAAGTCTAATAAGTAATTTTTTTTTTTTTAAAACAAAAAATTATCCACTATTGTTAACTTTAGCCATATGCGATATGCGAGTATGTATGTTATGCATGTGATCTTAGAGAATTGTAAGGTGTGTGTATATATATATAACCATGTTTTCTGTATTTCCAACAAGTAAGGTAGCAAAAACATAAAAGTCGAAACTCGCAAAGTTTGATTAAAAGTAGCCCAATATGCTACTTTTCGCTCAATCTGGCGTTGCAGAAACTTGGACCTTTTGAATCTGAACGGTTAACGTTAGCTTATGAGATAACGAAATAACTAATATAGCCCAATAAGCCTATATTGTCTTGCATTATTGAATCAACTTATTACATTATTAACACTGACATAAAATATTAAGTAATAACGCTTAATATAAAGCATTATAGGTCTATCGTAAATGCAATTTCTAAATTTAACAAAAACCAAAAAAAAACGCATTAAAAGCTTTCTGAATGATCATGCTACAGAATTTAATGTTTTTATTCATAAGTCAAACGAAAAATGGTTCAATTATTTTAATCAAAGATTTTATTCAAATTTTGAGAATTTTTTTTTTTTTGTGTGGAGTTTGCCTACAAACATAAAATTTCTAAAAAACAAAAATTTGCTGATCAATAATGATTGGGTTTGGTTTTAGAAATTTAGTTACTCCCCCAAAAAAGAATGAAATATCCCCCCAAAAATTTTAACAATTAGTAATTTTGGTACTTGTGGGTTATCTGTCGCCACTTTTTAATATTTTTTTATTTTTTTTTTTTATATATTAAGAGAAGAGGATTCTTTATACTGTACGGCATTGACGATTGGTTAGGTTAAGTCGTGCTAGTTTGGTTAAATAAAAAACTTTTTAATATTTTTTTTATTTAGTTATTTTTATATATTAAGAGAAGAGGATTCTTTATACTGTACGGCATTGACGATTGGTTAGGTTAAGTCGTGCTAGTTTGGTTAAATAAAACGGTATTTAACCAAACTAGCACGACTTAACCTAACCAATCGTCAATGCCGTACAGTATAAAGAATCCTCTTCTCTTAATATATAAAAATAAATAATAAAAAAAATATTAAAAAGTGGCGACAGATAACCCACAAGTACCGTAATTTTTTAT
The DNA here is from genome assembly GCA_023014485.1 of Bathynomus jamesi. Classification (NCBI taxonomy): domain Eukaryota; kingdom Metazoa; phylum Arthropoda; class Malacostraca; order Isopoda; family Cirolanidae; genus Bathynomus; species Bathynomus jamesi. The sequence continues at coordinate 125,722 of JAJOZX010003119.1, forward strand.
GTTTTTTAGCAATTTTTACGTTTGTAGGTGAACTTTTTCATAAATGTACGTAAATGAGAAGGATTAAAAGTTCATTTGCTGCCCGTAAATGGTTGCATCTCTGTCGTTCTCAAAATGCAAATAGTTCTCGTACAGAAAAAGAAAGCAGGAAATCTCTGTCAAATAATTCGAAAATACAGAAAGTTTCCTTTGATCTTTAAGTCTTTTATAAAAATCTTATAATTATATCTAAATGGTAGATTTCAGCCGTAAAACGTGTACGCTTGCTAAAAGCAATTCACAATTGTATATTTGCTCTAATAATGAAATCATACTCGTGTGTATAAACTCCGTATACAGGGTGGGCGGAAAGTAGCTCCCTATTTTGGATTGGTAAAAAAATACGTATATTATCCATTTATTTCAGAAGAAATAATATGAAAAGGTAGGCATACATGGTAGGTTTTCTCTAAAATTCAATGTGGGCTCCAACTCTTTCCACCAGCTTCTGGAGCCGCCCAGGAATGGCGTCCACTGACTTTAGCAGGAACTCCGGCGGGATGGAGGACATGACTTCCCGAATTCGGTCCTCCAGTTCTTCCAATGTCCTCGGTTTGGTGCGGTAGACTTCTTCCTTTACCCACCCCCAAAGAAAGAAGTCGCACGGTGTCAAGTCGGGGCTCCTGGCTGGCCATTGATGTGGACCACGACGACCCATCCAACGCCCAGGGAAGAGGGCATCCAGCCACTCACGGACAACAAGAGCGAAGTGCGGAGGGGCGCCATCTTGCATAAATATCAGATCGTCGATGTTCTCCCATGTGCTGACAACCGGCCAGACCTCGTTTCGCAACATAGCAAGGTACCGCTCAGCATTCATGGTGTTGCGCAGAAGGAACGGGCCCACAACCTGATCTGAGGTCATACCACACCACACCGTTACACTGAACCGATTCTGCCGTTTTTCAGCGGTAACCGTGCGACTTCTTTCTTTGGGGGTGGGTAAAGGAAGAAGTCTACCGCACCAAACCGAGGACATTGGAAGAACTGGAGGACCGAATTCGGGAAGTCATGTCCTCCATCCCGCCGGAGTTCCTGCTAAAGTCAGTGGACGCCATTCCTGGGCGGCTCCAGAAGCTGGTGGAAAGAGTTGGAGCCCACATTGAATTTTAGAGAAAACCTACCATGTATGCCTACCTTTTCATATTATTTTTTCTGAAATAAATGAATAATATACGTATTTTTTTACCAATCCAAAAGAGGGAGCTACTTTCCGCCCACCCTGTACTATATTTTGTAGTCCTTAAATTAGGAACAAATAGCTAAGCGACAGAAGTAAAAAAAAACGCCAGAAAACGCAGTTAAAGTTGTACCAAATTTTTACTTTTGCCGCTTAGCCATTTGTTCGTAATTTAAGGACTACAAAATATATATATACGGAGTTTATACACACTGAATTAATTAAAATTTGTTTTTAAATTAAATCTAAACATACAATTCTTCCTGTATACTTTGTTCAAATGAAACAAATGTCTCACTCATAAAATTCAACAAATAATTTCCCAAATCAACTCAAAATGTTTTGAGTGAATGTCGACAAAATGTTTTATTAGCATGACAAAACGTAGACAGATTATGATTGATCCAATCATTATCAACATTATTGGCAAAAATTGCTGCAAGTTTTTTAAACATTTATGAATATATTCGTTGTTAATGACATTTGACATTAGAATTATCGCTTCATTTATATTATTATGACCTAAATTGAAAGTACATTTGAACCACAACTGATTGTAAACGCGATTCCCTCCAAACACGTTTTGTTTAGGGTACTTGGTTTTCATATATATTTTTTTAATTTCAATTGTGACCCGAATAAAGGCTACTTCTTAGCCGAAAATGTTGGTCATTTCTTTATAAATATAAAGCATTTACAGTTTTGGAAAAAAGTTCAACTAAAACCTGTATTCAGAAACAAAAATTACTAATTGGCATTATTCTGATTTTCTTTGGATATTTTTTCCCTTGTGACCGTAATAAAATTATACCTTCATAATGTACACACATTATACGTACACACATTTTACACACATGTAAAATGAAAAATAGTCACAGGAATTTTATACAAAAATTGTATATATTTAAAAAATTTCGAAAAACTACCAGTATTGATAGATAGTTATGAATCCATATATCTAAAGTGTTAAAATTATTTAATCGCGTATAGCAAATACATAAAATGTATCAAGTATTAAAATGTATTAAAAGTGTATTAATCGGATGTATTAACGATGACGATGCATGGCGTGACAAAGTGCGAGAGAAGTCATTTGTGCATAAAATGAATTTGTCATCAATTAGTTCGAACGACACCGAAGACAGGTAAGAGAGATTATCAATTTGCGAATTATTTATGAATGCATCATCCGTACACTAATAGAGGGAGTCGGGAAAACATTTCCCGACGGACACAACGCTTATTATTACCGAGCGTAATGCCAGTAATAGCGACCGGAATAATGCTCTCGTATTGTGCGTTTGAGTCGCAAGAAAATTGTTCTTGACAGGTTGATATATAAATTAATAGTTCGAACCCTGAGAATCGCTAATTCTAAGTAAATATTATTCTCTCTTTAGTTTTGATGGATTACCATGTAAATGGTTTGCACTAAGTCTCTCTCTCTCTCTCTCTCTCTCTCTCTCTCTCTCTCTCTCTCTCTCTCTCCCCCCCTCCCTCTCTCTCTCTCTCTCTCTCTCTCTCTCTCTCCCTCTCTCCTTTTCGTATTAAAGAGTTTTTTATTAAACCATTTATTGATTAGATTAGCTTGTAAGCTCTTTCCTTAAATATCGCTTAATAGACTAATTATGTGGGTCAAATTAAACGTACGAGAATAAATAGCATATATTCGACGTTCAAAGCATAGGAAAGTTTTAATGATATAATTGGGCACAATTGCTGCAAAAAAGAAAGTGCTTATCATTAATTCAAAGGTTTTCCAAGCATGAAAATAACCAAAATTAAAGGAACTTCAATAATAAAAATTATTTCTTTTTAGGGGAGGGGGGGAACTGTGGGGAGAAGGAGGGAAAGCTATAAATGGAAGCCATTTTGTGTATATACAGAAAATATATTAAAATTATAGCTTAATTAAGAGGTAAATAATTGCTTGTAATGTAGGTTAACTTCAATGAAGACACAGAAGGGCTATTTATTATAGGACATAATTACAAGAAACATAATATATATATATATATATATACTGTATATATATATACACACACACACACACGTTAGAGCGTCGGTGGAAATATTAAATTGAGAAAGAAATTGTTGCCGACACTCTCTTCGGTCGTAAATTAAAATTTGGTCTTGATTGTAAGACGAAACTTTATTTCTTGAGTCCCCCTTTTGCCAACCAACACAGTTAAACCCACTAATCTCCTTGCACACCTGCTATATTACACATACACACAATCATAATATATATATATATGGCAGGTGAGTGGAAAGATTAGTAACTTTAATATATATATATATATATATATATATATATATATATATATATATATATATATGCAATAACACGCATGAGTTCGCGTATTTTTTTTTATGAAACAAAACTGCCCCCACCAGAATTCGAATCCGGGACTGTTACAGTATGACGGGATAAAAGTTAACACAAACTTAACGTTTTCACGTTAGAGGTGTTTTACGATGTTAACCCCCTCGCCCTCGAGATAAAGGCAGCATCTAATTCAAGTCTCTCTAGTCTCAAGTCTATCACTGGGGTCCCATAGACAGAATAACACGCGTGACTTACTCAAGAGGTCCCGTGTTCGATTCTTGGTGTGGGCACTGTCGTGTTTATATATATATATATATATATATATATATATATATATATATATACACTGAAAAAGAGAGCAGGAATAACAACGTTTCTCTCCAATCACTGAAGCATTCTCAAGCTTTATAAAGCTTGAGAATGCTCCAGTGATTGAAACGAAACGTTGCTGCTCTTGCTTTCCTTTCCCTGCGTGAAATATGTCAGCATTGAACCAAAACAACGGATTTCACCGCATATATATATATATATATATATATATATTATATATATATATATATATATATATGATGTATGTATGTATGTATGTTGTATGTATGTACGTACGTATGTATGATAAAACTTTTGGTTTACTGAGTGAGGTTTTGTCACCAATATTAAGATGTAATTTTGGACCCATCGCGACGTTGGAATAAATCTAAGAAATTTATTATTATGAGGAATGCGAATGTCAGAAAAGAAGAAAGTATTTTCTTTTTTTTTAATTAAAATATTTAACTTCAGATTCTCATTTTAATCCAAAGTTTAAAATATGAAATTTGAAAGTAATTCCGCGAGACTTTGAATGCTGTTAAGAAATGTAAATGCAAAAGTTAGGACCCAAGAGAGAAATGGCAGATATACAGTATATATAAAGGGTGGCGCAAAAGTCGCGCATCATAGGAATTCTCAGTGTGACAATAATATATTTTTTTTCATACCAGGTATTCATGAAATATCAGGTACAACAACTCGATGAATCTGTACAGAATATAAATTCTGTACCGATAGATCGATTTGTAGTACCTGGTATTTCGTGCGTTAAAACCAAGCTCACCCTCTCGTCTATTGTTAATTTCGCAGCCATTCCCTACCTAAAAGAAAAAAATAATATATTATAATCAACACTGAAAATTCCTATGATGCCCGACTTTTGTGCCACCCTGTATATGTAACATTATCTGCTCTAAGTAAATGTAATTTCGTTTACGGACACCTTCTCTTAATACAAACATATTTTTCTCCACCAATTATAATTATATTATGCGATTTTATGATTCTATATCACATGCACAAGAAGTTACATAGTTCGTTAGATTAGGTTGGTTGGTTATCCCTATACACCACATCGCCTATATGTATGTATGCGGTAGTACGGTCAGAAACTGCCACGGCGCTCAGGCCAACAAATGTGGTTCATCGTTTTAACTCCCGTATTATCATCGCCAGCATCATCATCGGGATTCGAATCCTCGACCTCAGTGTCGCCACTTCGCTTATAGGGAAACGGTGTTACCCATTGGACTACGGACGCTGGTATGTGTATATGTATATACAAATGTATGTGTACACTCTGGCCACACAATCTCCTCCCTACCCGCACCCCCCAAAGAGTTGAAATCATGAACACATTTTATAAATCCCATCTTATTTTGGGGGGTCATCATTTATGTCTGTGTGGTTGTGATCCTGAAATACTGTTACGTTATATACCAAATGCTAAATAGAATACAAACTATGGCGTTACTAACACCTTATCAAATCTTGAAGGCTGGAAAAGATTCGATATGATGAATCGTCAAACAACACAGAAAAATATTCAAGGATATACTATATATATATATGAGAGAGAGAGAGAGAGAGAGAGAGAGAGAGAGAGAGAGAGAGAGAGCTTCTGCAAAGCGATATAGATAAAATGCTACGGTAATAATTTCCCCAAATGCATTGAAAATACCATTAAAATAATTAAAAAATGTAGGTAAAAATCGCTATGTATTTCGTTAATTAAATCCTTTAGTGAACAGGAGAGAAAATGCATTACAAATTCAACAAAACTGTTCATTGCCGAATGTCACATTCGTATCTGATTTTATTACCGCGTTCGAAATAGATGTGCGTCGATACTACTTCTGTGCCTCGCAGTCTTGTCTCCCAGTCTCGCGGGCCCGCGCGCGCGATTCGACGACTCCAAAGCGTGTTGATATTTCTTCCCTAAACCTCTCGCATTTTTGAAAACCTTTATTTTTGTTTATTACTGTCGAATCTACTTGTCGAGTCTCTTTCGGGAAAGGGTTAGACGCCGTTTATGCCAAAGTCAATACCTTTGTTTAAAAGCCGCTTCGCTTCGAGACTCACCAGTCCAAATACTGCAGGGACACGCATGCACACAGAAATAAATAAATAATATATGTATATACAGTGCGTGTGTGTGTGTGTGTGTATATATATAATATATATATATAATATATATATATATATATATGGCGGTGTAGTGGTTAGCGTCGCTGACTACGAATCCATCGGCCCCGCGATCGAGACACGGGGACGGCAGGCTGCGCACAGCAAAAACCCAGCTGGTCATCCTTTCACACAATAAACAAAATGGTTGGTAGATAAAGGGTACCCTGGTGGCCAGTGAGTAAGACGCTGGGCTGCTGGTGGGGCGTGGTTCAGATTCCACGTTAAACTGTAGGTCTAAGGTGGAGTGAAAAGCTTGACCTTCGTCAGAATGAACAATTCGGGCGGAAGCAAACCAAAGGTGTATATATAATATTTCTGCGTGTGTGTGTACGTATATACATGTTTCCTTATATGCATTAGTCATACATATTTTATTTACACAAATTTATTTATATGCATTTGAATTATATAAGATAGGACAGAAATATAAATCCGAGAAAAATGTTTGCAGTTTTGCGTCGTAAACCTCATTCCATCAATTAAACTCGTCTTATATTTTTATATAATGCAAAAATAAGACAAAACCCGCGAGATATTATCGATGCGTCAAAGAGATCATGAGAAGAGATAAATTTTTCTGGCTGGCTATATATATATATATATATATATATAGACAAGATGGTTAGACTAGAATAAATGTGTAACAATGTAAGATTTTTTCACTATTTATTTTAGATTTGAAGATTACGTCCTGAAAGAAGAGAGGAGAAAGAATAATCTCGGATTTCATCGGTTCACTTTTTTCCATCTCTTTATTTCAGTTCCTTCCCCTTGTGGCACTCCTTCCCACACTTACATTTTCAGTCTCAAATTTCTGTTTGGTTTTCTCGGTGCCAATCTTCCTGTCAAACAACCACGGACAGACGCGAGCTCTGAGTGCCGGCTTTGAGTGCCTCCCGGCCCAATGTAACCCCTTTGACATCCTTTTTCGGTTCTCGGGAGGGCATCACGAGGTCTGGGTAAGGTCGGGAGGGTTAAATTGGGTTAAAAGGGGGTGAGCAATCGGGGATCGTAGGCGGTTAAGGGTGGTCATTGAAGGATGTCGGGGTCAGGTCAGGTCAACGTGGAAGCTAAATCGTAAAGTTCAAATAACCACGATTTACATCGACAGCTGTGAAATAGTCTTTGTTTGCGTTGGAAGGCTCCGGTTACCCGGGAATGCCCCTCAACTGGTTAATTAGAAACGAAATACGCTGACGGCACAGACGAAATCCTATTCTTTATACGGATTATGTTTGCCCGACCGATACATGCCCATAACGTGGATATAACTTCGCTAAATTCATTTAGGGTACACCTGTTCATATACTTCATTTAAACGTACAGAGGCAAGTTCATGCTTTATGCCTCACTCTTTACAAAGCATTAAAGAAATGAGAGTTCTAAATTAACAAATTTTAACATGTTTCAACAACTCAAAATAAAAAAATTATGTTTTGAAAACACTTGAAAATGGGTTCCTTTCAACATTTCAGTTTAATGGAGCTCCGATAATTCAAATTAAATGCCAAGTATATTAACAGTAAAATTAAAAACCCACTTTATATTATGTAAATAGAGTGAAGTGCTAATTATTTACCTCTCCTCTCTCTCTCTCTCTCTCTCTCTCTCTCTCTCTCATACACCACACACACAAAAAAAAAAAATAACGTTTAGCTAGCTTACGAAACCACGACAGTTTCAAATGTTCATTTGTGGATGGCGAAATTTAACCAAATTTCAATAATTTAACCTAACTTACTCTAACCTAAATTAACCTTCCTTCTCTTTTTTTTTAATGATTTTCAATAAGAAATAAGTCTGAAACTGTGGCGACACCGCTCATGTCGATACACGCACGTTCTTGTCTCGATGAGGTCAGTGTATTTATCCTAAGATTGTTGCGGTTTTGTAAGGTAGCCAAGAACACATACACACACACAATTGAAGTTAAATGATTTAGTTCTGATTTTGCGTTTTATATATATATATATATATATATATATATATATATATATATACATATATATATATGGTGAGCCACATGAAAGCGGCCTCAACAAAATTTTACACCAAAAAATATTAAAATTTTCGTGGGACCGCTTTTATGTGGCTCACCCTATATATATATATATATATATATATATATATATATATATAGATAGATAGATAGATAGATAGATAGATAGATAGATAGATAGATATATATTCTCTGAAGACGCGTCGTCACGGCACTCTAAAAAAAAACTGGGAAGGAGTGATTTCTGGGAAGGTGTGATTTCTGTAAAGTCAGGTCAAGCTCATGACCTTGCCTCTAGAGTTGGCTTGGTGAAGGAGAGAGTTGCCTTCTTGAACCTTCCATCCCACACAGCCAGGCTCGCCCGGCTCATCTGCGGTTACCATAAAGCAGGTGTTTGGTCTTCTTTTCAAGACGTCCACATTGGCACGAGCTGTATTTCGTATTTCTTTTTATAAATGGTTAGACTTAAATGGTTTTGTGACGACAAGACTATCTTTCTTCAGTGTTGAGAATGTTGCTTGTCTAGCCTTAATTCACTTGCGGGACATTACACATTCTGCCTCTCCTATTCTCCAGTGTTGTTTGAGTTATGCGCACAAGTTACAGAACGAAACCAGACAAAAACTGAAAATTATTCAATTTACCCCAAAAAATATATATATATTTTGATTTCAGACTAACAAAGTTAGTTTAAACACACTAACAAAGTAGTGTGTTTAAACTCATGAAGTCGAGTTTTGTTAAAACTGAAGTAAATAAACGATTTTACCTCAAAATAAATTTGGGTTAAATTAAACACGTGTAAAATTATATTGGATCACCTAAAGATCAGGGGGTGCTACTGTAGTATGCGGTCTACCTACGATTCGGCGGTCTACCTTTTAATTATAGCTTCTTATCTTGTTTACTAATTGTTTGTTTACATCCCATTGTCAATCGCCCTTGACGATTGGTTAGGTTTAGTCATGATATTTTTGTTAGTTTTAACGAAAATATCATGATTAAACCTAACCAATCGTAGGTAGACCGCATACTACAGTAGCACCGATCAGGGCTCCCCCAGCCTTCTTTTGTTAGCTTTATAAGGGTAACTAACGAAAGTATCACGACTTAACCTAACCAATCGTTAGGTCAGCTGTACGCCCTTGACGATTGGTTAGGTTAAGTTGCGATATTTTCGTTAATTAGCCTTATGAGGCAAACTAACGAAGGCTGGGGGCCCTGATCTTCAGG
>JAJOZX010003119.1:140000-157500 GCA_023014485.1 Bathynomus jamesi
ATATATATATATATATATATATATATATATATATATATATATATATATATATATATATATATATATATATAATAAGTGTATATATATATAATATATATATATATAAATATATATATATATATATATATATATATATATATATATATATAATAAGTGTGTGTATGTATATATATATATATATATATATATATATATATATATATATATATATATATATATATATAATATGTGTGTGTGTGTGTGTGTGTGTGTGTATATATATATATATATATATACCAAATTAATGTAAAATAATCACTAGTAAAAAAAGTAGGCTACATTGAAATTTTCACGTTCACAAAAACTAATTATATTACATTACTTCCAAAAAGACATTTGAAGGTTTACAGTCAAAATTTTGAAATTTACAATTGGCAAATGTAAATAAACCAGAAACAATTAGCGACTTCCTAGAACTAGACGAGACATATACACATATACATGACCTTAAAACAATATTCACTCCCCCCCCCCCCAAAAACTCACAGAAAATATATATATATATATATATATATATATATATATATATATATATATATATATATAGACAACTTCGAGGCGAATTTGAAAGAATGTAAATAATAAATAAATCCAAAAAAATATATTATAATTAAAGATCGCAATTTTTATAGAAATTTGTTAATGGTCGCTCGTAAATATGATCTAATTAAGCAATAAACGATCGCTCCAATCTCGAAAAGACCTTTCGAAAAAAGCGGTTTTTCGAATATAATTAAAGAAAACTCTTCCATCGAACGTCTTCGTTCTGATCGTAAAAGAATCTCAAATACAATAAAAATACTTTATATATATATATATATATTATATATATGTGTGTGTGTGTGTGTTATGTGTGTGCATGTATGTGTAGTTTTTTTTTATTCATTACAGTGTTATTTTCTTGATTTTCAGGTCTTGTTTGTGTTTTTGTCGTATTCTTTGCGATTTTTTTTAAATTTAATTTTATAACACCTGCATAAATTGGAGTGATCAAAAGTGCTTTTTTAATTATATTTTGTTTCATTAGTCCGGTTTTAGGTATTTTAATTTCAGATATACTGTATATATATATATATATATATATATATATATATATATATATATATATATATATATATCCCCCTCCCCGGGGCGGTCTTTCTGGGGTGGATCGCCCGCGGGCTCCTGCCTCCATGTGGCGAGGGGGGTCAGCCGCGGCTGGGGGCCCTGCCGGGTCCCCCGCCCGGTTGCGAAGTGGACTTTTAGCATACCCTGCTATCCTACAGCCCCCTCTTTCCTGTCTTCCCCTCTTTCCCCTCTTCCTTGCCCCCTCTGTTTTTTCTGCTTTCTCTGTTCACTTCGCGCGCCCCGTGGGCTGCCGGGGCTGGTCGCTGGGGGTCTCGCTCCCATGGCCGGGGCCGGACTAAGTTGGCTGGTAGGGTGCCCAGGCCTGGGACCCTGGGGGGCCTTGGTCTTTGCTGCCGGCGGGGGAGAACTTTCGACGCTGCAAGGGCCCCTTTTGAAACGGGGGTACCTACATGGGACGAGGCACCCATCCCCCGCCGGCATGCGCTTGGTCCCCTTGGGCCTCGGGTAATCGGTTCCCCGCGGCCCCGGGCGCGAAACAACAATAAAAATTTTCTTTATGGAAACACTTACAAATCTAATGGACCTCGTTGACGACCCGGCTTGTGCATCTGACCTCCCTCTGACTACCTCTTTGGACCTTGGGTCTGGTAAGGGCAGTCGGCAGCCCTCGCCCATCCCGTCTGCTCTTCTTGCCGACACCTCCTCTCCCTCTCTTCCCCAGGCTCGTGGCGCCGCTGCCCGACCCCCGCCAGTGGCGGATGGACCTGCAGTGGACCCCCCGACCCCTGGATCCCCCCATATACCACGTCCCGATAGGGACCCACCTGCTTTTTCGCCCTCAGGTGGGAAGCCCGCGGCCCCGGTCGCCTCCCACTCCGGTCGGGCCTCATCGCCCCCGGCCCCCTCGGCCACTGGGGGACGTGGGACCCGACGTCGCCGTCCGCCTTTCTCGTCTCCCCGTCCCCTCGAAGTACCGGTGGTGTTTGGCCCGACGTCTTCGCTCGGCCTTAGGACGGTGGACAAGTTCCTCGTCCTCCGCCCCTCCTCCTCCAAGCCCCTCCCCACTAACCATGAACGCCTCTTTCGAGCGATCCATGGGGTGACGGGGACGGCTCGTTTTGACCTTCGGCCTCAGAGGGATGGCTCCATTCTGATAAGGTCGCGTTCCTCTGTCGAAACCTCCTCTCTGCTCGCTATCCCCAATGTCCTGGGCTGCGGGATTACGGTGTCCCCCCACCCCCGCCTCAATCAGTGCCAGGGCACAATCTACGCTGCTCGTCTTCTACCCATCCCGGTGGAAGACCTCCAGATTGACCTCGCCTCCCAGGGTGTTGTGAGGGTGTACCGCTTTCCCGACAGATCGCGATCCCCAACCGCCCCTTCTCCTCGCCTGCTCCTCACTTTCGACTCACTGGTGCCCCCCGTTTCGGTATTCTGGGGCTTTGGTGAGAGACGAGCGTGCGAATTCTCAGTACGACCATACGTGCCAGATCCTACGCGCTGTTTTCAGTGCAATAGGTTTGGCCACGTGAGCAGCTCCTGCCGTCAGCCGGCCCCGTTGTGTGTCCGCTGCGGCGGCCCTCCCCACCCCTTGCCCTGTACTGCTCCGCCTTCCTGCACCAATTGCCATGGACCACACCCTGCTTCATCCCGCTCTTGCCAGTCCTTCCTCTTTGAAAGGGAGGTTCGGGCCCTCTGTTCATCAGAGTTTCTCAGCGCTCGGGAGGCGCGGGACCGGTTGCGTGGCTGCGGGGCCCGGCGTGGTGCCTCGTACGCCGAGGCTCTCCGTTCCCGGGCCCCTTCCTCACCGGCGGTTCCCAACGCGCCTCCACCCACCGTGTCCGCTACTCCCAGTCCATCCTCTGCCGTCCAGCGGATTCCTACCGCGGCTCTCCGTACTACCAGCGCGTCCCCACGTGCTCCCTCCGCGAACGCCGATGCTTCGTCGGCAACCCCCCCTGCCCCTTCTACGCCCTCTCCACCGGCGCCTTCGGCCACCCCCATTCCGGATCGTGACCTGCCGTCACCCATGCGGGCCGCACGACGAAGGGGTAGGGGCCGCAAGCGCCGCGCCAGTGGTGACCCCGAAAGGTTCGAAGCCATAAGCCTCGCATCACCTTCCTCTCCCAAACACAAACGCCCCTTCGCCCTACCGCCCCGGTGTCCTCACCGTCCCCACTGCGCAACCGTTATGCACGCTCCCCCCTGGGGTCCCCGACGGCCCTCGTGGTGGGGGCTGAGATACACCCCTCTCCGGCCCGGTCGATGGACCCACTGGAGGGGGAACTCGCCCGCCTGGTCGGCGTGGGTGGGACGTGCACGCCCCCGCGCTTGACCCGCCCCATCTCTCTCCTCGACCTGCCAATGCCTCTGGGTGAGGTATTATTTTCCACTCCCCCTCGTAGTCCTGCCTCCCCCGCACCTCCGGTGAAGGGAGGGGCATTCTGGATACCTCTCACATCCCCTTCTCTGCATCGCTCTCCCCCGGACGTCCGGGAGACTCCTCTTCTGGAGGACTTGCCGGCGTCTGGTTCCACATCGCCCCCTCGTCGGGGTGACCCTCGCCTTCGCCCTCGTTCGGCGTCCCTCGCTGAACTCCGGGGCTTTCCGATTCCCTCTTTAATCTCGGGCCGCCCGATCGGCCCACCCACCCCATAACCATCCTTTACGCTGACTTTCCTACCCCTCCCTATACCTCGCTCCTGCAGAGGAACATCCGCGGGCTCCTGGTAGGCCTCGAGAGTCTCTCCTCTCTCCTGGCCTCCAGGTGTCCGGCGTGTTTCTGCCTTCAGGAGACGATTCTGGGATCCCGTTCCCTCCCTCGAGTGTCCGGTTACTGCGGGCTCCCTTCCCCGCCTCTCGATGGGGCGGGGAGGGGGGGCTCCGCGGTCTTCGTGCACCGCTCCGTCCCTTTCCGCCCCCTCCTGCTCCGTACAGTCCTGCAAGCTGTGGCCGTGCGCCTTTCTTTGGGGCGCCAGCTCACGGTCTGCTCTCTTTACCTCTCCCCTAACGTACGCCCTCCACCCGATTCTCTCCGTGACCTAATTCTTCAGCTTCCCCGCCCTTTCCTGATTCTCGGGGACTTCAACAGTCGGGACCCGGCCTGGGGGGACGTTTTCTCCACCTTTCTCTCCGGGACCCTTCTCTCCCTTATGGACGAGCTCGAATTCACCTTTCTGAACGATGGCTCCCCTACCTGCCTTCACTCGGCCCACGACAGTTTCACCTGTATCGACCTTTCCCTGGTTTCCCTCGAAATCGTGACGGAGTTCACCTGGGAGGTCCTGCGGATTCTTCCGGTCTTACCCCGACCCGTCTCCTCCCCCCCACCTCTGTCCGCCCGCGCTGGCTGTTCGCCCGAGCAGACTGGGCCTCATACGCGAGGGGCACGGCGATCTCGCCATCAATTCCTGCCTTTCCCTCCGTCAGTGAGGCCCTCGCCTTCCTCGAGAGTAAGATCCTCTCGGCTGCCGCCAGTTGCATCCCCCGTACCTCTGGCTCCCCCAGGCCGCGAAGCGTCCCATGGTGGACCCCAGAGTGCTCCCATGCCGTTCAGGAGCGGCGCCGTGCCGGCCGCCGCTTCTACCGGACCCGCCAGCTGGAGCACAAGATAGAGTTTCAGCGCCTGAAGGCAGTGGCCCGTCGGGTCCTGAAACTGGCCCGGCGTACCTCCTGGCGGAGTTACGTGTCCGGGATCTCCTCCTCGACTGCCCCCTCGACTGTTTGGCGCAAGGTGCGTAGCTTTGAGGGGACCCGTGTCCCCCCTCGACCCCCGGTGCTTCGGGTCGGGGACGACGAGTTCGTCTCCGATCCGGAGGCCGTCGCGAACGCACTCGCGGCGCACTTCGCAGCCATCTCCAGTTCTGATTCCCCCCATTCCCGCCGCGACCCACCGGATTTTCCACCTCATAGGGATGACCCCTATAATCACCTCTTCCGCATGACGGAGCTTCGGGAGGCCCTCCGCACCCGGCCCCGATAATATCCCCTATGACTTGTTACGGCACCTCCACCCCTCTGCTCTCAGCTTTGTACTGGACCTCTATAACCGGATTTGGTTGGAGGGTTCATTCCCAGACCGGTGGCGTGAGTCCATCGTCGTCCCCATCCCGAAGCCCGATAAAGACCCCTCACTCCCGTCGAACTATCGCCCCATTTCCCTGACATGCTGCGCCTGCAAGGTTATGGAGGCGATGGTCGCCTCGCGGCTGTCCCTTACTCTGGAGGCGAGTGACCAATACCCTGCTACCCAGGCTGGTTTCCGGCGCTTCCGGTCTACCACCGACCCCTCCTCCTCCTTAGCCACGACGTGCAGGAGGCTTTCTCCCGGCGTCACTTTGTACTCGCCGTCTTTTTCGACCTCCAGAAGGCCTACGATACTACTCGGCGGACCGCGGTCTTTGACTGCTTACGCTCCCTGGGTTTCGTAGGCTTTCTCCCCTCCTTTATTTATAACTTCTTGTCCGCCCGTTCTTTCCGCGTCCGCATCGGTTCTACCCTCTCTGACCGCTTTCCGTTGGAGGAGGGTGTCCCTCAGGGTAGTGTCCTTAGCGTCCTGTTTCTCACTAGTGATGAACACAGTCGCTACGGTCCTGCCTACTTCCGTTCGTAGCTCCCTCTATGCCGATGACCTGGCTATCTATTGCTCTGGCCGCCTCCCGTCTTTGGCTGAACGTCGACTCCAGCTAGCCATCAACGCGGTGGTTCGCTGGGCGTCCTCGGTTGGCTATGCTTTCTCACCCTCTAAGTCTTCCAGTATGCTTTTCCGTCCTCGGCGCCTCCGTCTGTCGCATACCTTCGCCCTTACCCTTGCCGGCACTCCTCTTCCCCTCGTCCCATCCGTTCGATTCCTGGGTATGACCCTCGACGAATTTTTCGGTTGGGTTCCACACCTTAGGCGGTTGCGGCAATCATCTCGCCGCACCCTCTCCCTTTTGAGTCACCTGTCCCACATGACCTGGGGGGCGGACAGGCGTACTCTGCTGCGCCTGTACACCTCCCTGGTGCAATCCCGCATCGACTACGGCTGTGTGGTCTACAGCTCCGCCTCCTCTCCGGCACTCCGTATGCTGGATCCTCTTCTCCACCGTGGCCTTCGCCTGGCGTCGGGAGCCTTCCGCTCGTCCCCTGTCGCTAGTCTTCAGGTGGACTGCGGACACCCCTCCCTGCCCCTTCGCCGGGGCCTTCTCATGGCGAAGTGTTACCTTCGCATCTGCCGCCTCCCGAGGTCCCTACTATTCTCCGCGATCTCCCAGGCGCTACCCCGGCCTGACACGTGGCATTTCGCTGCCTCCCTGGCCGACATTTTTTCGTCCCTGGGGATCCCCCCACCCTCTATTCTGCCGTTCTCCTTCGACCTGTCGCCCCCCTGGCTGACCACCCCTATCTGCCGCTGCCAGGCGCTCCGTGGCCTGCGTAAGGAGTCTCCTCCTACCGTCCTCCGGTCTTCTTTTCTGGCCCATCTTCCCGTACACTCGGACGATGTTCCCGTCTACACCGACGGCTCGCGCTCCCCTGCAGGTGTCGCGGCCGCCGTCTTCTCTCCGTCGCTGTCACCTACCTCCCGGGGTATCCCCCTGCCGGTTCAGGCCTCCATCTTTTCCGCGGAGCTCTTTGCCCTTCTGGAAGCCCTCCGTCTGGTATCGGGTTTTTCGCGGTCTTCCTGTACCATCTTTTCGGACTCGCTGAGCGCCCTTCAAGCGCTCGAGCGCTATGATTCCCCGGACCCCCTCGTACGCCTTATTCAACAGGAGTACCATGTCCTGCACACCGTTCACCGGATCCGGGTCACCTTCTGCTGGGTTCCTGCCCATGTCGGTGTTTCCGGTAATGAGGCGGCTGACCGCACAGCCCGGTCCGCCGCCTCGATGCCTCCCCTCCCCCGCCCGCTCCCCTTCTCTGACTATGTGCAGGTCTTTCGGTCCCTCTACGACCGCATATGGCAGCAGTCCTGGGACGATGCCACCGGAAATAAACTCTGGTCCATCCGCCCCCGCCTGTCATATTGGGCGTCCTCTTTCCACCGCTCCCGACACAAAGAGGTCGTCCTTGCGCGGCTTCGCATCGGCCATACGCGCCTCACGCACGGCTATCTTATGTCCCGGCAGGAGGCTCCTTGTTGCGCCTCCTGCCAGTCGCCCCTCACCGTCTTTCACATCCTTGTGGAATGCCCCACCCTGTCGTCAGTACGTCGTCGCGCCTTCCCGTTCCTCTCTGATTTCCCCCTCCCCGATCGTTTACGTCTTATGCTCGCTGAGAGCCCTCTCTTCTCGCTTGACCGTCTTTTCCTTTTCCTCTCCCAATCTCGCCTCCTCTCTGAGCTTTAGGTGACTTCTCACCCGTCGTCCGCGGTCCTCCCACTTCTAGTGCCTTTCCCCCGTCTCCGTTTCTCTTTCTCATATTCTGCTTCGCCATGATATCCGCTAGCGTATAGCGGGAAATGGCGGTAAACGCCCCAATACAATATATATATATATATATATATATATATATATATATATATATATATATATATATATATACACACACAAACTCAGAATGGTTCCCTGAGAAAATTATATGTTAAACACAGACCGTGCATGGAACAAGGAACTCTTCTGGGAAAATTAAATCCACTATAGTCCGAATAAGTAATGCTTATTCGGACTATAGTGGATTTAATTTTCCCAGAAGAGTTCCTTGTTCCATGCACGGTCTGTGTTTAACATATATATATATATATACCCGCGCCTGGGTAGCCTCCTGGCTAAGAAGCTGGGTTGTTAATCGGAAGGTCTTGAGATCGAGTCTGGGAGAAGACTTTCTAATTTCAAGTTTCCTTGGTGGGTCATATTTCCGAGTCCATGTTTAGCTGTGGGTCTAAGGTGGGGTGGAAAGCGTTGGAATAATTCGGGCAGAAACAAATATATATATATATATATACTGGGTGATCCAGATAAATGGGACCCATAAAAAAAAACCAAATATTCTTAATATTTAATTCCTTTCATAAAAACTATATATCATTCGAAAGAGTAGAGTTACAAGTTTATTATGAAATATTTATTTTTTAAAAATGACTCCTTTCAAATGTGCTCCATTAGTTGCCAAGCATTCCAGTGTTCTCGCTTGTAAGTTCTGCATCACTTTTGCAAGAGTGTGCGGTGGTATGGCCTGTATCTCATTTGTGATGGCGGCCTTCAATTCTTGCAAGGTCGTTGGGTTATTTCTGTAGACCCTACTCTTTAAATATCCCCAGAGATAATAATCTAAGGGAGAAAAATCCGGAGACCTTGCGGGCCATTCAACGTCTCCAAATCTTGAGATTAACTCGCCTGGAAACGTTTGACGCAAAACTGCCATGCAGTTCCTCGTGGTATGGCAGGTAGCTCCGTCTTGTTGGAACCAGTGGTTTTCTAGACAAAGATCTCTTAATTTAGGAATAAGGAAATCGGTCAACATTTTTTCGTAGCGATCACCATTTACAGTGACCGTGTTTCCGGTGGAATCCTCGAAAAAGTACGGCCCTATGATCTGAGATGCAGTAAGACCAAACCAAACAGTTACACGCTGACTATGCAACGGGACTTCGGTAATATTCAATGGATTTTCTGTTGCCCAGAAACGACAATTTTGTTTGTTTACAGTTCCATTCAAGTGAAAATGGGCTTCGTCTGACATAATCAAAGTTGCTAGAAAATTGGTGGTGTCATTTACCTTCTGTTGGATCCATTGACAGAATTGTCGTCTTCGTGCGAAATCTCCATCGTTTAGTTGTTGCACTGTTTGAATTGTATATGGAAAGAGCATTAAATTTTGCTTGAATATACGGTGTGTTGTTGTTCCATATCCAACTCCTAACAGCTGAGAAGCACGTCTGATGCTTATGTTAGGATTATCCTGTACAATTTCATGAGTTCTGTTAATGATCTCGTCTATCCTTGCTGTGCGCACTCTTCCAGTTGGTTTTCTTTTTCCAATGCTGCCAGTTAGGGAAAAATTTCTGACACACCGACGGATTACTTTCTTAGAAGGTGATTTTGACATCTGAAAATTTGTCTTGAAAGATCTTTGAGCTGAAACTACACTTCTTCCATGCTCATAATATTGCTCAGTTATGAAACGCAGCTGTTCCACAGTCCATGCAGTCATCTTGAAGGGTTAGTTTTAACTAACACTTTTATTTTGTTTTGTATCTTATCTTGTCTTGTATTGTCAAAACCTATACAATCCTGTACAAACTTGTAACTATCCTCTTTCGAATGATGCGTATGATTTTATAAAAGGACTTATACTTTAAGAGTTACAGGGGTTTCTTTTGGGTCCCATTTCTCTGGATCACCCTTTTATATATATATATATATATATTGTTTCTTGAAGATAAATTTTATAGTTTTAAACTGCCATGGACATTATTTCTTACTTTAGTCTTTTAATCTTTCTTTATGGCAGTTCTCTCTCTCTCTCTCTCTCTCTCTCTCTCTCTCTCTCTCTCTCTCTCTCTCTCTCTATTAGTATTTTTCTTCATTTTTGTTCGCTTAGTAAAGAGACCATCTTAAGTTTTATTGCCCGCGTAAAGCCAAAATTAAATCCAAGTTTTCCTTTTGTTTTTAAACTCTCTTTTTCGTTCGTTCAAGTGACTTCTTCATTTCCCGTTTAAAGCAACGAAATGACTCCTTTTAAATTTTTTAATTTTTTAATTTTTTAATTTAAAAAAAAATATATATTGATTTCATCAGAGTTAGGCGTGTATTATAGGCCCGTGCATCCTGTTTCTCGCGTATGAGAGAGTCCGAATAGTGTAGGTGTATTTGCATGTGTCTATTCAGCGCGCATCGTCGTCTCTATACAGGATGTACTATACCTATACGTCGTGCTGTATAAAACGAGCGTGTATCTCGTTCGTGGTGCCCGTGTTGGAACCGCCAAACGAGGGTACACTAAACGTTGAACGGGCGGTAAGAGTGGGTATTTTAATTGGGTGTAGAAAGGAGACCGTTCGTACGAGTCAACATAATGTGTAGGAAAGAGATATACGCGCGCATCTTATAATGGATCATATAATATACATACATTTCGTCAACGGAACCATTCCCTCTACAATATTATCTAACTCAGTGGTATTCAAACTTTTTCATTGGCGTACCCCTCGAAACATTATAAATGAATCTCGTACCCCTTCTCTGTTTCAAAGGTAATTAAATGTCCTGTACAAAACTTATACAAATACAAAAATCACACCTTTTTCGTACGTAGACAATAATTGTTACATACTCCATCTCAAATTTATGCAAAATACAAAAATATATCATCAATTTTATAGTTAGTTACTAACTTACTACATACCATAAACTGGTCAATGCAATGTGGGAGACTGTGTTTCATTGACAAATTTTTCTATGCGTGGACGAATGTTGGTAAGTGCGAGGATGAGGCATAGTTCTGGATTAAGACGATTAAGATATTTTTCTAAATATATCTGTCTCCCATTTATTAATGATACCATGCCAATAATAAAAAAAAAATATTGCGGATAAACTTATAAAAATGAAGTAGGTCTACTGGAATAATTTTTTTGGATGCAAAACTTTGGTTGCTAATTAAATCGACTTTGAGATGTGGCGATGCGTACATTGAGGAAATAGCGTGCGTACTCCAAGGAAGGAGCGTGCGTACCCCCATTTGAATACCACTGACCTAACCTAACCTATTCAAATCTTACCTAACCTAATTCGCATGCAGGTTCATAGAATTTCGAATCAGAAGACAAAAGTCCAACGGATAAATTTTACATAAATAAATAAGTTGTAATTTCTCGCAAGAGGAAAAGGCATAGGTTGTGGATTTATTACCCTTAACCTAACCTAGCTTAATCCTATAACTACCATGTGGACCCACTGGAACAGTTCACTGGTAATGATGTAAGTTCTATCTAAACTCCACTATACAATGGCATTTCCTCTACCTTCACCCTCCCCACCCCTTGGCCCTTAGAAACCATACTATACGTTACTATATTATACGTTTTTATTCTGGTTAACGCCAGACGATTTTACTCAATCTTCAGAAACCATTGATACTTGCTAAAAGGTAAAGCTACTGACGTTTGTACAACTTTCCATATCTTCAGCAACAATACATTACCCACAATCCCGAGCAATGAAAGTAACCCTAATTACCTCCTTAAAGACTTTTTTAACGATGACGTCACAGAGGATCATTTCCTAGAAAAATTCTTCAAGCGAAACGTTTCTTGGTGAAAATTCTTAACGAACTGTTCAAAATAGAAGTTGGGAAGGGAATTACTTCATTTTGCAGATACGAAAAAAAGGTAAATCAGTTTTCCTTACATCTATTCAGCGATGGGACCTTGATCGAAAAAAAAAATATATATATATATATATGTGTGTGTGTGTGTATATATATATATAATATATATATATATATATATATATTATATATATATATATATATATATATATATGATAGAAACGACATAAGTATTAAGGAACGTTTCTGCACACGAGGAGGAGAGATAACGAAATAATGAAAAATGAGGCGAACCGCCTGGGAAACGAACCCAGGGCCTTCCAATTGCCGGTCGGACGCTCTACCTCATTTTTCATTATTTCGTTATCTCTCCTCCTCGTGTGCAGAAACGTTCCTTAATACTTATGTCGTTTCTATTCATTTATATACTGCGCGGTCATTGCAGTTATTTGCATATATATATTATATATATATATATATATATATATATATATATATATATATACTGTATGTTACTAAAGGTATGATATCAACATAAATAATTAGCTATAACTAAAACTACTTTTTTTTTATTTAATTTCACACGCCATTTCCGTTACTATATATATATATATATATATGATACACACAGACAGTGCATGGAACAAGGAACTCTTCTGGGATAATTAAATCCACTATAGTCCGAATAAGTAATGGTAAATGACAAATACCATAGTTTTTCTTTTTCATGATGCTAGCCCGACGCGGGCTTATATTGAGGTTCTAAATGTAGCAGGGCTAGGCTGCTTTAAACCCTAGATCCATGTCCCAAAGCTGGATCCTGTCTGCTTTGCAGATAGCTGGTGAGGGAAGCTATATTTATGGGACCTCTTTGCGAGTGACCCGTTGCCCGCGTCGGGCTAGCATCATGAAAAGAAAAAACTGGTATTTGTCATTTACCATTACTTATTCGGACTATAGTGGATTTAATTATCCCAGAAGAGTTCCTTGTTCCATGCACTGTCTGTGTGTATCATAAAAAACTCAGGGGACCATTCTGAGTTCATTCCCATATATATATATATATATATATATATATATATATATATATATATATATATATAATATATATATATATATATGCTGTAAACCCACAAGGAAAAGAAAAACGATTCCAAGGCCTTTCGTGTATTCAAAGCTACACCTCGTCAGGGAATGAAGATAAACGGCGAGATACCCATAAATATATACAATGTACAGGAAAAACAAAACAATTAGCACATACTTAACAAGGGTTAATGAGAGGCAAAAGAAATTTTAACATGATATCGTCAATTTTACGTCCCTGCACTGTTATTGAAATTGCTTTTAAAATGAATAAATGCACATTCTAGAATATTTCGTTCTATTATATCTCTGTTTTTAACAAGCGCTTTAGAACTACCCCACTTGATGCTATGGTTACAT
This sequence comes from Bathynomus jamesi, assembly GCA_023014485.1. NCBI lineage: Eukaryota > Metazoa > Arthropoda > Malacostraca > Isopoda > Cirolanidae > Bathynomus > Bathynomus jamesi. Next base: position 152,802 of record JAJOZX010003119.1, read on the forward strand.
CTATACATATGGTTAAATAAAGCATTGGAAGTATTAGCTGTTCTACAAGCATATTTATGCTGTTTTACCCTAATATCTAACGTTTTACCGGTTTGGCCTATATATCTGAGTTACATTGTGTACATCCGATCGAATACACACAACCAACAACATTATCAGGGCTTTCTTTATTAGGCGTGATTTAACAGTATTATTATACTTAAAGATTACATTAATGCCAATTGCTTTAAGTACAGTTGGAAGGTATTGAAAATTAACATGGTAAGGTAGGCTAAGGATATTTTTATGCTGAAATTCCTTTACAATTACATTATTATAATACCTATTCTTGGCTTTCTTAAGACAGTTATCTAAAAATGAAATAGGATAACATAATTTAGTACCAATATTCATGATATTGCATAACTCGGAATCTAAAAATTCAGGACTGACAACTCTCAATGCTCGAAGAAACATAGCAGAGAAAATAGAGGATTTAATCGAAGGATGATGGTCAGAATAAAAATGCACGTAAGAGTTATTATTAGTAGGCTTACGGTAGACTTCATATTTGAACTGATTAGAGCATCTCCAAATTTTTAGATCAAGAAAAGATAGGCTTCCATCATTTTCTTTTTCAACTGTAAACTTAATAGATGGGACTAAATTGTTGAGCCTACCAAGAAATAAGTCCACATCCAAATTATTAGGCCAAAGGCATAAAATATCATTTATATACCTGTACCAAACCAGGTTAAAATTAACAATCGTAGGCAAAATTCTACTTTCAAAAAATTCCATATATAAATTAGCTAGTACAGGTGAAAGGGGATTTCCCATAGCCAATCCAAACGACATAACATAAAACTTATTTTCAAACTGAAATTTACAATCTTTGACACACAGCTTAATTAACTCCATAAGTGTTGTGTTGAACAGGTAAAGAATATTCAGAAATCTTATCTTTTAAAAAATCAAGTAGGTCATCAACAGGGACTTTTGTGAATAGCGAGCATACATCGAAGCTTAACAATTTGAAATTAGGGTCATTAGGGAACTTCAGTTTGTCAATAAGATCCATGCTATTTACAATATGTGACTCAGAAATAGAGCCAACTAACGGTGTTAATAAACTAACTAACAATTTTGATAGCTTATAGGTTACGGAGCCCACTGAGCTAACAATAGGCCTCATGGGATTATTAACTTTGTGTGTTTTTACTAAGCCGTACAGATATGGTAGTGACGAATTGATACTAAGAAACTGCTGTGAAAGCCAATTATAGTTATAGCATAAATATGCTTGTAGAACAGCTAATACTTCCAATGCTTTATTTAACCATATGTATAGATGTAACCATAGCATCAAGTGGGGTAGTTCTAAAGCGCTTGTTAAAAACAGAGATATAATAGAACGAATATTCTAGAATGTGCATTTATTCATTTTAAAAGCAATTTCAATAACAGTGCGGGGACGTAAAAATTGACGATATCATGTTAAAATTTCTTTTGCCTCTCATTAACCCTTGTTAAGTATGTGCTAATTGTTTTGTTTTTCCTGTACATTGTATATATTTATGGGTATCTCGCCGTTTATCTTCATTCCCTGACGAGGTGTAGCTTTGAATACACGAAAGGCCTTGGAATCGTTTTTTCTTTTTCCTTGTGGGTTTGCAGCATTTATTCATTTCACGTGTTTTATTGTGAAATTCATCCCATATTATATATATATATATATATATATATATATATATATATATATTTTTTATATATGTTAAACACAGACCGTGCATGGAACAAGGAACTCTTCTGGGAAAATTAAATCCACTATAGTCCGAATAAGTAATGGTAAATGACAAATACCATAGTTTTTCTTTTTCATGATGCTAGCCCGACGTGGGCAACTGGTCTCTCGCAACTATGGTATTTGTCATTTACCATTACTTATTCGGACTATAGTGGATTTAATTTTCCCAGAAGAGTTCCTTGTTCCATGCACGGTCTGTGTTTAACATATAAGTTTCTCAGGGGACCATTCTGAGTTGTGTGTATGTATATATATATATATTATATATATATATATTATATATATGTATATTCAAACATATTTTCCAAATGTATATATTAGAAATGTTTTAAATAAAAATAGAAAATAAAACTGAAATTCCTATACTTCTAATCGTGTAATAAATCCCCAAACTATGCCTTTGTCTCTTGAGCGAAATTACAATTTTCTTTTTTTTTTTTTTATGTAAAATTTGGCCGTTGGACTTTTGTCTTCTCCTCATTCGAAATTTGCATTTAGAAAAATACCTAAATAATAGTCCACAGCATAGACGTACGTACATATTCTTTGCTTGTACTTACAGCATACTCTCTACCTATATATATATATATATATATATATATATATATATATATATATATATATATGTGTGTGTGTGTGTGTGTATATATACTGTATATATACACGAGTATATGTTTTGTTTTTAAGAAAAGGTCTTACGAAACCTATAAAGTTTTTGTTAGTTGTGAATGACAGGATGTACGCTGTACTGTATTGGTATTACATCTACAACAGTGACTTTGTGTTTCTATTTGTGTAATAATAATTTAAGATTATTATATACTGTATTTCCCCTATTAGTTCGTTTGTGTATTAATTATAATTTAAACGTGACTCGTATGTAATGTATTTTATCTCTAATTAATCCGAGAGCCCAGTAAAGCCTAAAGATTAAGGCCCAAATTATATAAAATAAATAGCCTAATTGACAGTATTATTGTATTATTGTAAAATAACAAATTGTAATATTTTAATATTTATTTTATAAATAAGTTTATAAATATAAATAAAAATAAATATTTTTACAGTGACTTTAATGACGTCACATTGATTTAATTATTTTGTCTGATTTTCATCTATTACTTCGCTTCTGTATTTTAAATTAATTAATACTTCTTATTCATAATTTATATATTATTAATTGATTATAATCATCTATGAAGTAATGTTTTAGCTTTAGTTAAGCTGAGAGCCCAGTAAAGCCTAAAGTTTAAGGGCCAAATTAAATAAAACAAATAGTCCAATTGACAATTACTTATTTTATATTAAAATTCTCATAAGAACAAAATTTGTAAAATGTCAATATTTATCTTATAAATAAAGAATTATTCACTCATTTACTCATTCCTACAGGGTGTCCGCAATGTCTTGTCACCTCAGTAAAATACAAATTGATTTTCGTTTTTCTTTCAAACTCATTTATTACTTAGATGGCCTGCCAGTTCTTGGTTTATCTTTTACAGTTCCTGTTGTGAACATTTACTTTCCCATCTCAACACAGTCCTTTTTGGAGGAACTGAACGATTGAATGGGTCCTGGAAGTCTGCAAGCATATTTTCAATGGTTTTTCTGTTACGTGGTCGCTCATGGACCCAGTCACTAGCCAATATGCGTTGTTCAATCTTATAGTTGCTGTTGTTGCACATTTCAAATGGGTCTGGAAGAAAAACGAAAATCAGTTAGTATTTTACTGGAGTGACAAGATATTGTGGACACTCTGTAGATACAGAAAACAGTATAAATGCATCTTCATCTTAAATTATTATTTACCATACATAGCAAAGGTACCAACATTGATGAATATGTTGACTGTCTGTATAAAGTTGAGGCTTGCAGTGATGACTGTAAATAACCCCAATATGTTACAAAGGGAGGCTGGAATGGTGATGTAAATTGAATTACATACTAATATGTGCGGTTCGAATGTAATATGAACTCCTAATTTGTGAAATTAATAAATTAGGTTCAGATAACGATACTTTTACATCTATGTCATTTATATTCCCGATTTTCAGCTGTCATTATATTTCTGATGTACATCTCGGTCATTATGTTCCCGATTTACATCTATTTCACTTATATTCCCGGTTTACATCTATGTCATTATATTCCCGGTTTACATCTGTGTTATTATGTTCCCAATTTACATCTATGTCATTATGTTCCCGATTTATATCTATGTCATTTATATTCCCGATTTATATCTATGTCATTTATATTCCCGATTTACATCTATGTCATTATGTTCCCGATTTATATCTATGTCATTATGTTCCCGATTTACATCTATGTCATTATGTTCCCGATTTACATCTATGTCATTATGTTCCCGATTTACATCTATGTCATTATATTCCCGATTTACATCTATGTTATCTATATTCCCGATTTACATCTATGCCATTATATTCCCAATTTACATCCATGTTATTATATCCCCGATTTACACCCATTTCATTATATTCCCGATATATAACTCAATGAGTTCATTACTGTTCAGTAAATAATAACGTAAATAACTAAGTACAGTAATCCCCCGATTTACGCGGTAGATGCTTTCCTGAACCTTCCGCGTGAAAAAAATTCCGGGTAAATTGGGGAACTATAACATATAATTCAATGTGCTAAGTACGCCCCCCCCCCCAACCCAAGACACCCCAAAAATTAAATAAAATAAAATAAAATACAATAATAATAATAATAATAATAATTATCTGCCAAAAAATAATATTAATTAAATAAATAAATAAATACCTAAACTCATCTGTAAAAAAAGTAAAACTTAGTAATAACATGTAATAAATAAAAAACAATAACATTCATCATTAGGGTCTCTTGGAGCTGGTTTCTTAACCACCGGTGCCTTAGCTCCGT
>JAJOZX010003119.1:165000-357500 GCA_023014485.1 Bathynomus jamesi
ATTCCATACATTAAAGCTCACCTCTTCGTCTATTGTTTTATATATATATAATATATATATATATATTATAATATATATATATATATATATGATGAATAAAACCCCTTTGTGTTTCTTTTTTCCTTCGTGGTTTTATTCATCATAAATACTTTTCACGTGTCACTTTCGTGAAATAATTTTTCATATATATATATATATATATATGTTTCATTTGTTAAATTCTAAACATATGATCAGTTCTGAATATCTTCGAATCTTCACAAACATTATAGAAAATCAATGAATTAAAAAAATATTAAGATTTGAATACATAATTATCAAGATCGAGCAGAAGGTGGAAGAGAGAAGGCATTCAGTGAGGTTTGTATGTTTGCTACGTGAATGGTATATACTCACATGACCTCATACTACCCATACTTGTGTGTGAACTTAGTGGTCGCAAGACCACTAGGGGAGAGCAGTCCAATTAATTGTAGTTATATATTAGTGGTTTTATATATATATATATATATATATATATATATATATATATATATATATATATATATATATATATATATATATAAGGTCCTAAAAGCTGTAATCAGCCAGCTGCTATAAGGTTTAAAATGAATGGTGAAGTAATTGAGGAAGTACAAGAGTTTAAGTATTTGAGTCAAACTATTACCAGCTCCTTGAATGATGACTCGGATATAAGAAAACAATCTCGAAGCCTGTGTGGCTAACGCGAATATGACCATAAGGAACTTTCGATTCTGTATAAGTAAAGCTAAAGACACTCTCTTTCGTACTTTCTGCAGTATATATACGGACAGCAACTCTGGGTGAATTATAAAAAAAGGCGGATCACGTTAAGAATAGCGAACCCATAGGGTGTTGGGTTCGCTATTCTTGACATGGATAATTTTGGGTTCCCTATTCTTGACATGGAAACTTTTGGATTTGCTATTCTTAACATGGAGAATTTTGTAAAACCATTATTTACTTAGGATAAAATTTGAATGCCCGTTAGGTCAACTGTACGCCCTTGAGATTGGTTAGGTTTAGTCGTGATAGATTCGTTAGTTTTAACGAAAATATCACGACTAAACCTAACCAATCGTCAAGGGCGTACCAGTTGACCTAACCGGGCACTCAATGAACCTAACCGGGTAATCAGTTGACCTAAACAGGGCATTCAATTAACCTAACCGGGCACTCATTATTTTTGCTACCCTTCGTGTGCGGGTAGCAAAAATATCCCGCATATCAAGTAGGTATGGGTGTTCGGTTTAGTTGATACAAGTACAACCCCATCAGTTGGCTATATGGAAATAGTGGAGCATATTTTTTTTTTCGAAGTATTTTTCCCTGTTGAAACATTAGGTTTGTCATTCTTAACTTGTGGTTCGCTATTCTTAACATGTTTAATTTTGAGTTCGCCATTCTTAACATGAGGTAAATGGGTTCGCTATTCTTAACCTGATCCAAAAAGGCTCTGGCAGAACCCTAAATTTGCTGTACAACAGGTCTTTTAGACTCTTACATAAATTACCTCCGAGATGCTCAGCTTCGCAAATGTTTGCTACCCGCAATGTCCCGAGCTTCCCGAAGGTAACAAGACGTGCTCAACACAGTCTAATGCAAAGAATTAAAAAATCAACCAATCTGATCATCCAAGCTATCCATGAGTCCTGCCATTTATCCTCTAAGCTATGGACTTCTTGGTACGAAAACGTCTGTCTGTAGCTCCACTTAACTTCGACAGTGCAGTATTATTTCTAATCAATTGTATATATTTCTATCCTTAGTATATGAACTGTCATTGTATTAATAATATTTGTCATATGGACTATAGTCTGCAATAAGTCTTTTCATTTTCATTTTATTTCATATATATATATATATATATATATATATATAATATATATATATATAGAGAGAGAGAGAGAGAGAGAGAGAGAGAGAGAGAGAGAGAGAGAGAGAGAGAGAGAGAGAGAGAGGAGAGAGAGAGAGAGAGTTGATGCTTATATAAATACTGTATAAGGATATTGAAGAATTATTTGTTATAAACCACATACATATATATATATATATATATATACTGTATATATATATATTACTTTTGAAAACGAAAAAAAAAATACATTCCCAAATCCACACATACCGTTTATTTTGACATCTAATTTAGCACTTGGAAGCTCTCGTATGTAATCTATGTATTGTGTGCTCATTTTGACGGTTCCCCAATTTATTATGATTAAATAATGGTTTTATCGGCCTTCGAAACAAGCCTTCATTCCCTCTAATCATCAACATTTCCTAATACAAAATTGCACTTATTCAAATAAACCTACCTCCCTATATATATATATATATATATATATATATTATAGTTATGGATATAGTGTATGTCTATAATTATCTGTGGGTGTGTATGTATGGTTAGAGATATTAGCATGTGTTTATGTGTATGTATAATGTATGCATACATATATATATATATATATATATATAATATATATAGATATATATATATATATATATATATCTATATATATATATATAGATGTGATGTTGTGTATAAATTTTTTGTATATATGCGAGCTGTCAAGCAATTTTTAAAGAGGACATAGCGCAACTTATTGCAGGAAAATAGTCCCATGCAACAAAATGATATTCTTGTGATGACATTTGTTTCATTCTTCAACAGGGTGCAATTTTTTCAGCTACTTGGCGAGTGCAGTCTGCTACAACTCATACAGAGCTCTGGTATTAGGCTGTCCTCAGGATATATTTCATCTGGCAATGGCTACTGTCAAAATTACATATTAGAAAAGCAGACAGCGCATGCTCACCAGCTGCTCCAAATTTAACAAAAAATGATACTTATAATCCTTGAAATTGCATAAAAAAATGCAATATATAATATAATATTATATATATATATATATATATACACAGGGTGATTAAATTTTTTTAACACATATGGCTTTTTTATTTTTATTCCCACTTTATTTGTAAACATTTTTGTGATGCAAATAGTGATTCATACAGTCTCTACTTGCTGTCCACGGATATCTATGCATGTATGAAAGCGGTCAAACGTTGCTTCCAGAGCCCCAAGGCACATCTCTGGTAGTATTGATTGGATGACATCTGTAATTCTTTCCCGAAGAAAAACCCATACAAGTGTTTAAAAAAATTTTAAACCCTGTGTGTATATATATACTATTTCACAATTTTTATGTGAATTTTAATGAAGTTCAATTTTCCTTGCGGTTGTATTGTTATAATGTTATAATGTTTCAGACCAACAAAGACCCTAGGATCCACTCATGGCTGGTCTACCTAACTGTTCGTAATTGTGCATTGTGTATGTCCTCCGTAGTGGCGGAAGGGACCTACAATTTTACGTGGGTTCCGAACCACAAGAGCATAAGAAATTTATGTAAAAACTGCCTGTACATTGGCAACGACTAATTTTTACGAAACTAAATAATTATCAATTTAAAACTAATTAATTATCAATTTAAAACTAAAGATAGAATCTCTGGATCCAGAGGATCAAGTCATAATAGACTACTATCCACAAATATGTTACACTCTATATCTATTTATAACCGACATGCAAATATATATATATATATATATATATATATATATACATATACACAGTATTTTGAAACCCAACCAACAAGCGGATATACAAACAATAAACATAATTTTAAATCTATTTTTATCAGATGCTTTTAGGAGAAAATTCTTGTAGATGTTTTTAGCCTGACTTGAAAGCCTACGAACTACGGAACAGGTACTTTAGTACTTTAACTAAAAAAAAAAAAAAAAAAGTCTCTTATCACAATGCTAAAAGCCCCAGAATTTACCGGGAATATAAATAGGGAAAAAAATATATTCACCCCATTATGTGAATATTTTAGTATATGGACTAAAGTTCATTATTTATATTGATTTGGTGTAGGGTAGCTCATATATATATATATTTACATATATATATATATATATATATATAGCATATAACTGCAATGACCGCGCAGTATATAAATGAATAGAAACGACATAAGTGTTAAGGAACGTCTCTGCACACGAGGAGGAGAGATAACGAATAATGAAAAATGAGGCGAACCGCCAGGAATCGAACCCAGGGCCTTCCAATTGCCGGTCGGACGCTCTACCATTATGCTACGGACCTCACTCAATCACAAATCGAAATTCTCCCACATAGGGCAGAAACCAATGCCCTGAGAGGGCACCCTCGCAAATCGTGAATATGCGCATATAACTGCAATGACCGCGCAGTATATAAATGAATAGAAACGACATAAGTGTTAAGGAACGTCTCTGCACACGAGGAGGAGAGATAACGAATGGACTTCTCATTGATCGAGGCCCATGGTGTAGTGGATAGCATATCTGACCGGCAATCGGAAGATCCCGGGTTCGATTCCCGGGTGGTTACCTCATTTTTCATTTGTTCGTTCTCCCTCCTCATCTTGTGCGGAACATTCTTCTACACAAGCGTCGTTCTTTACATTAATTATACTGTGTGTTGTTTGCAGTTAAAAATGTATGTGTGTGTGTATATATATACACACGAGGGCTGATCAAAAAGTTCGGTGACAGATGTATTTTTTTGCAAAACTAAATGTCACAGACCTAATCAAATTTGTCTCCTTCAAAGTAGTCTCTTTCTGGTTGTAAACAGTGATTTCAGCGGTCCAGCCATTTAATGAAGCACCTGTTATACTCTTCTTTCGGAATATTCTTCAAAGTTCGTGTCGCATTTTGTTCGATCTCTTCTACTTCCCGAAATCTTTTTCCTCGAGTGTGTTTTTCAGTTTGGGGAACAGGGAAAAGTCAGAGGGTGTTAAATCCGGCGAATATGGTATGGTTGGGGAACCACTGGAATGTTGCCCTTCGTTAAGAATTCCTTTATGGAGAGTCCTGTGCGAGAGTGCGCTAATGTCGTGATGCAACATCCACGAACCCGACGCACATTTTGCCGGGCATTTTGCACTCTCCAGAAGTGAATTCTTAATAAGCGCAACATTCACCCGGTCCCAACCATCGTATTCGCCGGATTTGGCACCCTCTGACTTTTCCCTGTTCCCCAAGCTGAAAAACACACTCGAGGAAAAAGATTTCAGGAAGTAACAGGGATCGAACAAAATGCGACACGAGAATTGAAGAATATTCCGAAAGAAGAGTATAACAGGTGTTTCATTAAATGGCTGGCCCGCTGAAATCACCGTTTACAACCAGAAAGAGACTACTTTGAAGGAAACAAATTTCATTAGGTCTGTGACATTTAGTTTTGCAAAAAATACATCTGTCACCGAACTTTTTGATCAGCCCTCGTATATACAGTATATACAGAGGGTTGATAAAGTAAACACCACGGTGATTGTTCTCAAGAACAAATGTCAAAGCTCATCAAATGAATGCGAGAACGTGTGTCACCTTTACCTAATGGAAAGGGGAAACCAACACAATTCTAAATATATTCATTGAATAAGTCTGATATTATTTATTCATTTCTCAACTGAAAAAACAGTGGAAAAACCGAAGGTGTCTATTTACTTTTGTCAATTATATATATATATATATATATATATATATATATATATATATATATATATATATATATTAATGTAGGAATGCATTAAAATTATGTATTTATTTTTAAATTGCTGAAAAACAAATCAGAAATTTATGAAAATATTTGTGGCGCTCGTTAGAACGTCAAAAAATGTGGCAGTTGGGGGGGGGAGAGAGAGAAGGATTCTAAAAATTATCTCAAATTATCTCTAAATTGACAGTCACCTAATGGACATATATATATATATATATATATATATATATATATATATCTATATATATATATATATATATATTATATATATGTTTTCTTTTAAAGGGCCTATACGGAAGATAAAAGCGTTTGAGAGGCGTATAGGCACTGAGTGTTTTATGTAGGTGGAAGGCCCTATTGATTGGTAGATGGGTGGGGTTATCGGTTACCCTATGGGCGAAATAACCCTATTTTTCATACCTCATTTTGAGACGAAGAGAAGCCACGTTGAACCACAGATTCTATCAGATTAATGGATATGAACGAGATACCATCGTTGGTTCTCTCTCTCTCTCTCTCTCTCTCTCTCTCTCTCTCGGGGCTTTCTTTATTGTTTTGTCCTTTATTTATTTCATCCGTATCTATTTACCCCTATTTATCTCTTATTTATTTTAGCTTATTTTCATTTCTGTTGTGTATCTTTTCATTAGCCAAAAGTTTATTATTATTTTTAAGTGGAAAATTGGAGCCCTTCTTTATTCGCACTTAACTCTTAATTTTTTAATTCAATTTTTAACTCTTTTTAAAAAAATATATATTTTATATTTTCATGATGAAAATAAATATACAGGGTGTTTCAGGTCGACCCTAGAAATATGGAAAAGAAACACTTCATATTAGTTAAGGAATTACTATGACAAACTTCAAATACCAAATACCAAATACGAATTCCACCAATTTTTAGTTTGGATTTGGTATTTGGTATTTGAAGTTTGTCATAGTAATTGCGTAACTAATATGAAGTTTCTTTCCATATTTCTAGGGTCGACCCGAAACAGTGTATAATTCCATCTTTAAGTTAGTTTATTTGTTCAGTATCCTCCAACAAAATATGCGAAAGGTAATTTCGGGTCAGATAAACACGTACTTTGATATTCGCTAAAGTCTCAAAAATACCTCTTTCAGTCTTGCCTTAAAATGCATAAATTTTGATAGGAAATAGGCCATAATGGCTGTCTAAATTATGAAGAATTTCCGCATAAATTGGGATCTTCTCTTAGGCCTAAATGTTTACCTATACAAGTGCTCCGATAAATTCTTAGATCAAAGATACCATCAATTTTATATATATATATATAGAGAGAGAGAGAGAATATCAGGTATAAAATATGTTTAAAATTGAAAGAAAATTCTTTTTTATTGGATTCGTATTAACGCCAACTTGTAAATCTTTCTTCTTCTACCTGTGAACACACACACACACACACACTATATATATATATATATATATATATATATTATATATATATAAAATCACTGATCTGCATGATCTGATCTAGAATATTTATGGTTTAATTAAACAAATTATCTGACACACATTAATTTCTTTAATCTAAACGAGTTAAAAGAATATATATATATATATATATATATATATATATATATATATATATATATATATATGAAATGAGATTAATTTCGCTAATAAGACCACGATGTGAGAGGGTGCAATAATGCGAACAGCACGAAATGAGCATTTGACCCTCAACCCCGTATGCTGGGGCTGCAACCTCACCACTCCTGCAGTGTTGTTCCCGTTGTTGCATCTCGTTGCACCTTATTTGCGAGGCTGCTCCTGTCTTATAAACTAAGAACGGATTAAAGTAACCGACAATGGCGTTTGGATAATTTCGAAGAAAGCCATCGATGAAATCAGCTTTTGGGGTTGGTAGTTTAGATGTCTGCAAGAACCAGAGTAACCAGCTAATGAAGGAGCGGTAGGGTTACAACCCAGGGTTGAGAATTTTTTTATGTAAGGCATGGGCTAAGGGCGAGCGCCCGCAAAAGTGACCCCTCCGCAGAAGGAGAGCCAAAAACAAGGTCTCCAAAGCTCAATGGTGCAATTTTTCTTTTTTTTCAATATAAATTTTGAATAGGTTTTATAGTGTGTTAAGATGCTTGTATGTGTAGTGAGGAATAGAGGGAGAAATATGCATTTGAGAACATGCTGGACTGCTCACACGGTAGCTGGGACACAAAAAAAGATCAGATGAGGAGGACAGTGACAGGAGGAACGAGAGTTCCAGCACTCCCTGTCTCCTAGCTCTCCTAGCTAACATCCCCCCCTCTAGTACTTCTCTGGTCGATTGGTGTCTACAGCCTCCTCCTTTGTGTGTATATATATATATATATATATATATATATATATATATATATACACACTCGTGTGTATATATAAAGCATCTGTCAAAATAATTACGAGTTTATTGGCAGTCTTAAAGACCTGAAATTAATAATTAATTATTTATTATTTTTATCTATTCTATTTGTTAGAAATTTTAAATAATATTTAATTAATTTGCATTTCATTATTTGAGAAATGAGGTACAGCCTTTATTACCATTTGATAGTGGGTATTCTACCTGATACCCAAATTGAAATAATTATTATTAAGTATATATGTGTAATTTTAATATTTGTATGTGACTTGCGATTCTCATATAGGTATAAATTGAATATAATATATCGAGAGAGAGAGAGTTATAAGGAGTTACAAGGACAAGAGGAAGCCTCAAAGACATTCCGGTCCACTCTGGGAGGTTCCTGTTATTAAACAAGTTTATTTTTCTTTCAACTATCCTAGCAGTAGTAGAAAACTGGATAGAAAAGTAGAAGGCTCTCTTCCCACCCTCCGCTCCCTCCCTGCCAGAGGCAGGTACGGAAAAAGGTTGAAGAAAATACCTTGACCCTGGAAAAGTAGCCAAGGAAATTTTACAGGAAAGTGGAGAATATATAAATAGCTCTATATTTAGCATGCTCACAGAGACACCGTGCAAGCGAACTCCTGCATAGTTTTGTTGTTTTAATCTTAAACTATGAGAGTATTCAGTACTTTGTCTAGCCTATTTTTAAACACATTTACACTTTGACTGGAAACAACCTCTGAGGGAAGATGGTTCCAGATATTAACTATTTTATAGGAAAAGAAATTTCCGCAGACAGAGGTCCTAAATGTCTTTAGTTCCAGTTTAAACCCATTATTTCTTGTCGGATTGGCATTAAGTGAGAATAAGTTTCTGTAATCTACCCTGTCTATTCCTTTGAGCATCTTGAAGACTTGAATAAGCTGACCCCGCAACCTCCTCGTCTCTAAGGTAAATAGATTTAGGCGCTCCAATCTCCGTTGGTAGCTTTGCATTCTCAATGAAGGGATCAATTTTGTAGCCCTTGCTTGTACTCTTTCTAACCTTTCTATGTCCTTCCTGAGGGATGGAGACCAAAACTGCGCACAGTATTCCAGTTGAGGTCTGACTAGAATTATAAAGATACATTACAGTCTCCTTGTTCCGAAACTGGAACTATCTTTTAATATAACCTAATAATTTTAAGGCCCTCTTTTCGACTTCTGCACAGTGCTTCGACGGTTTCAGATCGTTGCTGATTATAGACTCCTAAGTCTTTCTCTAGGTCGGTCTCAGTCAAGTTCCTTCCCAAGAGAGAGTAATCGGTCTTCGGGTTTTTATAACCTATGTGCATTACCTTACATTTGTCCAAGTTGAACGGCATCTGCCAGGTAGCAGACCATTCGCCCAACCTGTCAAGATCGTTCTGAAGCGTTCTTACCCTCCTCAGTACCTACATTACTTCCTAATTTCGTATCGTCTGCAAATTTGGAGATTGCATTTAGAAGCCCGACGTCTATATCGTTAATATAGATGATAAAAAGTAAAGGACCCAGAACGGAACCCTGTGGGACACCACTGGTGACGGGCGCCCACTCCTAAGCCACTCCATTTATTACCACTCTCTGCTTTCTATCTTTTAACCAATCCTCAATCCAGTTGGAAACGAGCCCGGTGATTCCTAGTCCTTTGACTTTAGCCATCAATCTAGCGTGAGGGACTTTGTCAAAGGCTTTTTGAAAGTCGAGATACACTATATCTATTGCCCTACTTGCATCGTACAGTGTATGCATATTATGGAAAAACTCTAACAGGTTTGTCAGACAGGATCTATGTCGAGAGAGAGAGAGAGAGATGCAAATTTATCAGTAATTATTATTTTATATATATATATATATATATATATATATATATATATATATATATATATATATATTTCAACTGCAAACACGCAGTATAATTAACGTAAAGAACGACGCTTGTATAGGAGAATATTCCGCGCAAGATGAGGAGGGAGAACGAACAAATGAAAAAATGAGGTAACCACCCGGGAATCGAACCTGGGATTTTCCAATTGCCGGTCAGATATGATAACCATTACACCATGGGCCTCACTCGATCAGAAGTCGTAATTCTCCTACATACGCGCAGAAACCAATGCTTATACAAGCGTCGTTCTTTACGTTATATATATATATATATATATATATATATATATATATATATATATATATATATATATATCATATCATATTTGAATTATTTGAGTGCAATTTTCCCATTAAAATTACATTTTATATAATTCAATATATACATTTTTAAATGTTTTAACATTAATAAAATTCTATTAACTATCTTTTAAAAAGGTAATTTTTTTTTAACCAAACTACTTAATTTATAATTAAATACTGGGTTCCATTTCTTAAGCGTTTGTACAGAATAAGTCTTATCCGCACTATCTGAAACTTCCTCAATTATAACTTGGAGGAATACCACCTTATTCCTCCCAGCAAGTATATTTCGGTTCGTCGGTATAATTTCTTTCATTCTTTTTCATTGTTGTTCCAAATTTTAGGTCCTCATTGTATACCATACGTTAACTTCATCCGGTATATTTACCCTGAAGAGTTACATATCCTGCCTTGCTGCATATATATATATATATATATATCATAGAGGCGGGGCCACCAGCTTGACCTCCGTGTGAAGAGAGACCAACGCACGAAACAACATAAGGTTCATAAGGTAAGGTAAGGTATATCGCTCAATTATTGTATAGGCTTTTATTTTGGGGTATATACTGCATTACATTTGAGAAATGAACTTGTACCCTGTTGGTTGACGAAACTCGGGAGGGCATTCTATCTACAATTTAATAAACTAACTTTACCTAATTTAACTGTTACCTAACCTGACTTAATCTGATTTAATATAACTAGTCGACTAAATAAAAATGTCGAGAGAATAACATTAGTTGGGCAAAAATTATGTTCAGTAATTATTTTTATCGTGCCTTTAAATTACATTATTTATTTACAACTTTCCTTCTTGTGTGGTTTAAAATGTTGTGTTACTTAAAATATACAGGGTGTGCATAATTTTTTTTTTTAATTTAATTAAAATTGTTGAGTTTTTTAAAATCTAATTTATGGACACCCTGTATATACTTGGTTAATTTATTTTTCGAGATTACGACATCTGAATGACTTTTTTGACGTTCTATCGTCTTAATTTTAAGACGATGTTACTTGATTTGTGTTGAATGGATTTTTCCCATATATAATACCTTATATTGTTCCATTTCTCTCGGTTCATTTTCTTTAATAAAATGAAATATAAAAAGACGCTAAAAACGAAGCTAAAATGCAAATAAAAATGCATATACAGTACTCACACAACCGTGAATCGAGTTAACCGTGATTTACTAATTGCGACTACTGTACGTTTCTCCGTGATCATGACACAAAGTTAACCGTGATGTGGCGCGGTGTTTACATCCGCGGCTCGTCTCCTGCCAGCCCATCACAATGCGCCTCAGTCAGTGTCTCCGCGCTTCATAGCGTACAATATAGGCTTGTGCCTTCGCATATCTTCACGTCTTGTGGTGAGTACAAACTACTTAATTGTATATTATACTGTAATAGAATGAGACTGTGTGTGGTGGCGCGCGAGGTGGGAGGCCAGTCAGTAGCGGCTGGCAGCAGCGGCTACACCACCCACCCACCGGCGGGTTATACTGAGTTAACTGTAAAATCGGGTTATTCGTGATCATGTATCACCTCTCAATCACGGATAACTGAGTGAGTATGTAATGGAGCCGGGGGAGGAGGGGTTTCAGGTTAATCATACATCAGGCAATCAATTTCTCACTAAATATTTTTGTTTTTTTATAGAATAAATTAATTTAATGATCAACTTATTCTCTCTTCAGTATTTAGCCTTCTGCGACTTAATGTCTCTTCTGACCTTAAGAGTTTCTGCAGCTAGTTTTAATACTGGAAATATACTGATCGTAATTATATTTATGTAAGCAATAAACGTCAGCTGCGTCTAATGTATTTTCGAATTCAATACGAACTCTCAATTTTAGGCAGTTTTGGTATATCCTGCCTTGGAGAGTGAATTTTATTTCTTTTTACTTATTTATATGCCAATATGAAAGCCCGTATGACCTCCTCTTCGGTGAAAACTGCGCGTTGAAAAGTAGAATCGCGCAGTGCGGAACGTCGTGTAAACAATTTTTTAAATAAAACGTTCCTTCCCTTCATCGGTATATTAAAACATTTTTTTTCTCTCTGAGCAAATGACTTACTGACAACTACTTCGATTTTCTTATAATAATCTTCGTACAGTTATCGTCAAACCTTTTTACGTCTGGACCATTTAACTGAGGTTTTTAACTGATATGAAATTTTATTTCTATACGACTGCGTAAGATGCGCACTAGAATCTTCTCCTTCTGTTAATGAACTTGCTAAATGCTTTCCAATGCTTCTGGAGGTACATAAAAATAGTTCTCAAATAAATGTTGCGAGGTGAATACAGAACTAAACACCACATTTTCGATATACTCTCGTAAAATTAACTTTTTATGGGGGACACATTCAGATTTTTTTTTTGTTTCATCTTCTCAAATCGATTTAAAGGAAAATGGCTAAAAGGTGGACTTTTGAATTCAGTCAAAGAGCAACTTTTATTAAATGGAGTTCAAGGATGACTTTAGAGGACGTTTAGGTCTTAAAAATGAATTCGTAATTAATTAGGAAGTCAATTAAGAGGGAGAGAGAAATCCCGCTAATTTGGCTTTTCATAGAGTTTCTCTTGGATTTTTGACGAGACTTATTTCGTTCTCTCTCTCTCTCTCTCTCTCTCTCTCTCTCTCTCTCTCTCTCTTTTTATAGTATATGTCGAAATGCATCCTGGTCCTTCCTTTCTCTCCCTTATCTCCCTCGCCTTCTCACTCCCCTCAAGTGAGTTTTCCCTCTGATGTTTCCTTCCCCTCTTCCCCCTCTCAAAGACATTTAAAACGTATTGTCGATATGCACGCAGGGTTATTATTCTCATTATAATATATATACAGGGTGTTTGAAAACTTTCTGTACAAATTGTAATGGGGGATAGGCAACACCAAGACAAACCCTTTTCGTCTATAAGTGTATGTCCGCTGACGTCACCATTCGGCGCGAGAGGGCGCCGCTGCAATTGGCTAAAAGGTGAAGTGGGCTAGACTCGCGCTTCCCGCGGGCATTCTTAAATCGGACGTAGTACGCGTAACATGGAGCGCTTCACGACTGCTGAGATGGCTGGCATGCATATGGTGTATGGGGCTGCCAATGGAAACGGAAGAGCTGCTGTGAGGTTGTACCGACAGAGCTTCCCAAACAGACGTGTGCCAAACCACCAAACGTTTGCGCATTTGCATCGGCGACTGCGAGAAACTGGAACATTCCATGCAAACATGCATGACACTGGTCGGGAGAGAAACGTGCGCACTCCTGACATGGAAGAAGAAATCCTACGGCGATTTGAGGACAATCCAAGCGCAAGCACGCGAGGTGTTACACGTATCCTCGGTGTGAACCACGACCTGGTCTGGAGAGTGTTGCACGTACCTCGGTGTGAACCACGACCTACCTGGTCTGGAGAGTGTTGCACGAGCAGCAGTTACATCCGTTTCATCGTCAGAGAGTCAGGCATTACAACCTCGGGATTACCCTCTTCGTGTGGAATTCGCACGCTGGTTTCTGCAGCAGACAGCGGTGCACCCTAATTTTCCGGCTTATGTGCTGTTCTCAGATGAGGCCTGTTTTCACACGTGAGGGTGTGTTTAACATGCACAATTCTCACGTGTGGGCGCACGCAAATCCACATGCTACACGGTGCATGCTCATCAAGAACGGTTCGCAGTCAATGTTTGGGAGGTATCGTCCATGGCAAGTTGATTGGGCCGTACCTGCTGCCTGCCCGACTCGACGGGCGGGTTTATCGGATTTTCTTGAAGAAACGTTGCCGGAACTGCTGGAAGATGTTCCCGTGGCTATTCGTAGACGAATGTAGTTTCAACACGACGGGGCCCCAGCACACTCCAGCAACGATGTGCGGGATTATCTGAACACCACTTTTGGGGACCGATGGATAGGCCGGGGTGGGCCCGTAGCCTGGCCACCGAGATCGCCCGATTTAACATGCCTCGATTTCTTCCTTTGGCACACGTCTGTTTGGGAAGCGCTGTCGGTACAACCTCACAGCAGCTCTTCCGTTTCCATTGGCAGCCCCATACACCATATGCATGTCAGCCATCTCAGCAGTCGTGAAGCGCTCCATGTTTACGCGTATTACGTCCGATTTAAGAATGCCCGCGGCAAGCGCGAGTCTAGCCCACTTCACCTTTTAGCCAATTGCAGCGGCGCCCTCTCGCGCCGAATGGTGACGTCAGCGGACATACACTTATAGACGAAAAGGGTTTGTCTTGGTGTTGCCTATCCCCCATTACAATTTGTACAGAAAGTTTTCAAACACCCTGTATATATGAGGGGTCGCGCGTCTTGGGTACCTAAGCGCCACCATAGGCGAAAACGTGTTTTTGATGGATATCACTATTTTCACCCTTCCTCTATCGTGTGGTTTGGGTTATAATGACCTTACGACACTAGAAGTATGGTTGAAAACCTTATGAAGCGAACTACTTTTTTCACCTCTATCGCTAGCCAAAAGTTCACCCAAAGTTCGGCATAATAAGAAAAAAAAAAAATTAAAAAAAAAGATATATAAATATGAAAATCTATTCCAAAAACTCATCAACATCTTCATTAGCATACTTAGAACTCTAATTTAGCCAAAAATTAACGTTCTAGCTCAATTAATAAGAGATATTATTGCCAGAATATTGCTAAACTTTGGAGGCGATTTCTGACGAATTTTAATTTTGGCGCTTAGGTACCGTAAGATGCGGAACCCCTCATATATATATATATATATATATATATATATAATTATATATATATATATATATATGCGCCTCGGTGGTATAGTGGTTAGCGTCGCTGACTACAAATCCACTGGCCCCGGGATCGAGACCCGGTGACGGCAGGCGGCGCGCAGCAAAACCCAGCTGTTCATCCTTCCACACAATAAAAGAAATTGGTTGGTAGATGAATGGGTACCCTGGGTAGCCTAGTGGTTAAGACGCTGGGCTGCTGGTGGGGCGTGATTCGGATTCCACGTTAAACTGTAGGTCTAAGGCAGAGTGACAAGCTTGACCTTCGTCAGAATGAGCAATTCGAGTGGAAGCAAAACCAAGGTTATGTATACATATATATAATATATAAAGTCTCGTAGAGATTAGGGCATTTTAGGGCATCATCAGAATACTTGCAGCTAAAAACTAGAGAACTTGAGCACAATAATTTAAGAGATGTTAATTATCCAAAAGTTCAACCAGAAGTGAACTCAAAAAACAAAAGGTGGTCGACACCAACTGAGAAAACGTACATCTGGCACATCAATTTTCTTCTTTTTTTTACCGCGTGATTTAGAATACTGTAAGTAAACAAATCATCTTTATCTCCGTTTTATGAACGTTCTTCATGAATTTTTTTTATACAGAATAGGTCTTTACGTTCATATTTAATTCCAGGTGTCAACTGGCTTAGATTTATGGACGACACCGTCGTGTTTTTGACGAAAATATTAATGTTGATGAATGTTTAGATTATACGTACGAGGAAGAGACAAATAGGAGCAGTTTGCCTTTTGTAGATATTCATTTAGGCAGGAATTACATACAAAGATCTTTTTTCAAAATATGTAGAAAGCCTATATACACTGGGCCGCAAGGTAGGTCTGTCCTAGTCAGGCCGCCGAGAGCTGCCCCGGGCCCCGGGGAAGAATTGGTATATGGGCCCCCCTGTTTACTCAGTATTTTACTATGAATGTTTTTTGCATACAAAACAAGCAAACTGATTATATGTCCAAGTCACTATTCAAAACGTACAGTATGAATAAACAACTCAGAGGAAAATGACCATTTTATTTTTCGAATCAATTATATTAATTCTATTACCATACAAATTACAAATGCAGTATCAGTCCATGCAGGCAAGACAATTGTTTACTGCAAGATTTTCATAATTAGAAGCGTACTTTCTTTGCCTTCTCTCTAGCAAAGTGGTAAATGATTCTGATGAAATTTAAAGTACGGGCTAACTGGCTTTCAATTACAATGGTTCCCAGATCTGTCAGTCGGTCTTGGGCATTCATTGGTGGACCGCAGATAATATTTTATCTGTTTCAGTTTGACTATGATAATCTCTATAAAATGTATGTTCATTAATTATATTTCCTCTCTGTTATTTAATCAATTGCTTTATTAATATTATCAGATTTTATCCCCCCTCTTTCCAGGCCCCCTAGAGGTCCGGGCCCCGGGGATTTATCCCGGCTTCCCCGCCCTCTCGGCGGCCCTGATGGTCCTAGTATATCCCGACATTTGTAATCGACTGTACATTTGCGAGGGGAGGTTGGGGTGGGATGGGGTGGAACTAGCCAAAAAATTTAAAAATAAGAACTCCCAAAAAATACTAAGTAATAATTTTTGTTTTTCTTTTGATGTTTTTGACTTTCGGTAGAAAAAAAAAACCGAAAACAAAATTTCATTTTTATTTTATTTCTCAGCAATTGTAGACCTACAGTATGCATACTTCCTGTAAATATAGAAATAGCACAAAGGGAAACGAGGGGCATCTCTTTTGGACTGTTCCTCAGAGTTCTGAGAGAAAGTAACCGCAAATTTTTTTGATAGATTGATGATATAAAATGGGGTGGGGGGTTCTTAATTGGCCTTTGCAGATCCATTAATAGCGGTTTACTCTCGGGGAGGAAAGTATTTTCTACCCTTAAAAAATAATCTTGCTACAATGTTATACGAACTGTCTTTTAATGCTGATAATCCTAGTGAACATATAAATTCCTAATGAAGTTCAGATGGTTACCGCTTCCAGAAGTAATAGGAGAAAGACCACAAGACTTCACTGAAATAAGTGGAACAAAGAAATGGGTAAAGGATGCCCGGAAAATGTATGGGGATTAAAATGGTGGATTCGCAAAGATGTCTATTTTAGTATCGGTACAACGCGAGTAAGAATTTAAAAGTTGAACAGTTAAATATAGAAAAGAGTTCAACCACGGCTCTGATTTTCGTAACGGTGGTGATTGACACCGAAAAGTTTTAAACATTGAAGAAAGTAAGTCCCTCGAATTACAATTTTCTTTATACTAGAAATTCAAAATTCAGAAATTTAGAAATTTCATTTCTTATGAGACCGAGGATTTTGTTTATAGAATGCTAAATCACGCAATAAGTAAAGGTAACATCCATATCCCATATCTCCCAAGAAAGTGGGGGCAGTAGGGACCCGAGTCTGGGCTACCTTAGCCGAGTCAATTAAAGGTGGGAGTACGGGGGAAGGGTAGCCGCTTTGCTGTGACGTAAGATACAGAAAAAAGACAACCACCCAGCTCTAGGCAGCAATGGGGTTCAAACCCACGACTCAGCGGAGTCCCAGCACTGCCAGGCGGCATCCTAACTGATCAAGCCGCGAGATGCTAAATCACGCAATAAAAGCGAGGTAAAAAAAAGGTGATTGATGTGGCAGATGTACGTTTTCTAGGTTGGTACTGCAAAATTTGTTTTTCTTAGTTCACTTCATGTTTAGCCTTCGTGGACTTCACATCTTTTAAATTATCTGCTCCTCTTCTTTTGTTTTTAGCTTTTTAGCTGCAAATCTTCTGTTATGATGCTATCCTCTTTTTAATAATAAGATCTCTGTGGGGCTTATATATATATATATATATATATATATATATATATATATATATATATATATATATATACACACACACACGTGTGTGTGTGTATATATATATATATATATATATATATATATATATAATATATATATATATTATATATATATATATATATATATATATATATATTATATATAGGGAAGACGAAAAGGCGGTAGAATAAAGGAAAATCCAAAATACTTTCACAGCTATGCAAAAAGGAAAACAAAAACGCGAGCTACTATCCGGCCATTAAGGAAAGGGCATAATGAACTAACAGACGATCTAAAAGAAATATCTGAAACATTGAGAACCCAGTATGAATCGGTCTTCAGTACCCCAAAAAGTGACAAAGCGATACCTGACAGATGCATTCTTTGAAGAGAAATTACAAGGAGAATGTATAACAGACTTTGATTTTACCCCAGAAGATGTATCGAGAGCTATTGGACAAATCACATTCAGATGCAGGTCCGGATAAATGGAACGCACTATTAATTAAAAACTGTAAAAATGAAATAGCCACACCCTTATACTGGATATGGAGAAGGTCCCTAGACACTGGGAAAATACCGAGGGTCTTGAAAAGAGCAAACATTGTCCCAATATATAAAGGCGGGGATAGATCTCAAGCAAAGAACTATAGACCAGTGTCATTGACGTCCCACCTCACGAAAATATTTGAAAGAATAGTCAGAGAGAAAATCTACGGCTTCTTGGAGACACTGGAAAGAGTCAACGAAACTCAGCACGGATTCCGATCGGGAAGATCATGCTTATCACAACTTATAGAGCATTATGACAATATCCTAGATGCACTTGAAGGCAATGAAAACTATGATGTCATATACACAGATTTTGCTAAAGCTTTCGACAAGTGCGATCATGGTATAATAGCACATAAAATGAAACATTATGGGAATAACAGGCAAAGTGGGAAAATGGATCTATAACTTCCTCAGAGAACGACTACAGGTCGTCAAAATTCAAGGTGTATCATCATCAGAATCAAAAGTACGCAGCTCAGCACCACAAGGGACAGTACTGGCCCCACTCCTGTTCATTATCATGCTAACAGACATATATACAACGGAGTAAACAGCAACAGTATAGTAACATCATTTGCGGACGATACAAAGATCAGCAGAAAAATCAGCGATGTAAATGAAGTGGAGGCCTTGCAGAGGGACACGAACAAAATATACAAATGGTCAGAAGACAACAACATGACATTTAACACCGAGAAATTTCAGCTCTTGAGATATGGTAGAAAAGAGGAAATTAAACACACTGCATATTATGCTCCAGATAGACAGGAAATTCAGAGTTATAAAGTTATAAACTTTCAGACCACAAAGACCCTAGGATCCACTAATGGCTGGTCTACCTAACTGTGTTCGTAATTGTGTATTGTGCATGTCCTCCGTGGTGGCGGAGGGACCTACAATTTTACGTGGGTTCCGAACCACAAAGCCTTAATTTTACTACCTTAAACTATACCCAATCTATCAACATATGCGTCTAATCGATTTTTAAACATGTTTATAGACGTGCTACTAATTACTTCTACCGGCAAACTATTCCAGCTATTTACTATTCTATACGTAAAAAAGTTTTTGGCAACTGCTGTCTCGAACCTTCTACTTGTCAACTTACACCCGTTATTTCTAGTCCTATTATATTGAGATATTTCGAAAAAGCCATCTCTATCTACGTTATCGAACCCATTCATAATTTTGAAAACCTGGATTAGATCACCCCTTAGCCTCCTATTTTCGAGTGTAGTCAATTTTAACTCCTTAAGCCTATCCTCGTACGAGTTTGACCTAAGCGACGGAATCATCTTAGTTGCTCGTCTTTGAACTCAATCGATTTTGTCTATATCTTTTCGCATATGCGGACTCCAAAATTGGATCGCGTACTCCAAATAAGGTCTAACTAATGATTTATAAAGAGGAACAATAATATCGCGCGATTTGTACTCAAAATTCCGGGCTATAAAACCTAACACTTTGTTCGCTTTATTGACCGCTGCTGTACTTTGTTTCGCTACTTTTAAATCACCAATAACTATAACTCCTAAATATTTTTCCTGCTCTACGCTTGCTAACTCCTTCCCTGACATACTATACGCAAAATTACCGTTACGCGAACCTATATGTGAAATTTTACACTTATCGACGTTAAATCGCATTTGCTATGTTACTGACCAATCAACGATTTTATTCAGATCTTCCCTCTATCTTCGTCATTAATCGCCCTACCACCCAACTGCTTGTCATCCGCAAACTTCGAAACCGTACTGACTAGACCGACATCTAAATTGTTAATATATATAAGAAAAAGCAAGGGGCCCAATACAGAACCTTGAGGAACGCCGCTCGCTACATTAGCCCAACACGACTCCGCTCCATCAACGACCACCCTCTGTTTCCTACCTCGCAGCCACTCTTCTATCCAATTTATTACTACACCCCTGATTCCGTGAGCCTTTGTTTTTTCAATGAGTCTTTTGTGCGGTACGGTGTCAAACGCTTTCTGAAAATCTAAATACACTACATCAACTGCCCGATGACTATCGTAAACGTCAACCACGCTTTGAAAAAATTCTAAAAGATTAGTTAAGCAAGATTTGTTTCGCCTAAAACCGTGCTGCGTATTTCTAACTAAGTTATGCAATTCTAAGTGTTCGACTATACGATCCCTAATTATTGATTCCAGTAGCTTACCTACAACAGACGTTAAACTGATTGGCCTATAATTTCCCGCCGCACCTTTATCGCCTTTCTTAAAGATAGGTGTTACGTTTGCTAACTTGAAATTATCTGGTACGCACCCCTCAGAAATAGACGCATTAAAAATCTTTGTTAGCGGCACAACAATGCTATCTTTTAATTCTTTTAGTTGTATGGGATATATGGAATCCGGCCCCGGTGATTTACGCATTTTCATTTTATCAATATAGCGCATTACCTCCCCTTCACTAACCACAATATTATCCAAAATATTACCATTATCAAAAGGTATTATGTCTATGACCGTAGGGATATTCGTTACATCTTCTATAGTAAAAACTGACGTAAAAAATTCGTTTAGCAAGGTAGCCATTTCCTTGTTTTCAGAAACTAGCTCTCCGTTAACATTTTTCAACGGCCCCAAGACACTTTTTACTGGATTTCTATTGTTGACGTATTGAAAGAATCGCTTGGGGTTTTCTTTACCGTCACGAGCTATGGAGATTTCAAATTCGCGCTTGGACTTTTTTATTACACTTTTCGCTTCACGCCTTAGAGATATGTAGTTGTTTCGTAACCACAAATTGTCTTTATCGCACTTATGTAGCCTATAAGCCCTATCTCTACTCTTTATAATGTCTCCTACTCTAGAAGTAAACCACAAGGGCTTGTTGTTTACTTTCGCACGCTTAATTTTGTACGGTACACATTCCTCATTTATAGTCCTAAATACTGTTTCAAACGATTCCCACATTAGTTTTGCGTTGGAGATCCCCATTACGTTTTCCCAATTGACGTGTGACAATTTATTTCGAAATTTACAAAAGTCTGCGTGCTGGAAGTTAGGAATTTTAGTCGAGTTAGCTGGTTTCGAGTGACTTACTGAGAGGACAAACTCTACCATATTGTGATCGCTATTGCTTAACGGTTCTATTACTTGAAGATCAGTGATTAGCCTATCATCCGTAGTTATTACTAAATCTAAAATACTGTCCAACCTCGTAGGTTCCCCAACCTTTTGAATAAGAAAGCTATCCTCGAGAAAATTAACTAAACGATTACCTTCCGCGTCTCCCTGCATTGTATCGTAATTCACGTTGGCGCAATTAAAGTCACCCATAACTAAGCCTGCTCACTACCTATTATTCTCTTTAGTTCACGATATAACGCTTCGTCCGTATCAGCTGTTTGATTAGGGGGCCTATATATAACCGCAACAAGTTTGAAATCGTTCAATTTAAGTTCTGCTATAGTCGAATCTATCGGTTCTGGAATTGTGTGCTTTACTTCTATAACGTTCGCAATATTATCTTTGATATACAACATAACACCGCCTCCTCGCCTACCTATTCTGTTTTTAACAAAAAGTCTATAACCTCTAATTTGATACTCCCCTACAAAGTCACGTGTTTCAGTGCTAAGCCACGATTCATTTATCGCAATTAAATCATAGTCTTTACAAGCAATTAAAGAAAAAAATTCGTTTATTTTATTTCGTAGGCTACGAGCATTTAAGGATAGAACCTTCAAATTGTTTGTAATTGCGACACCTTCGCGAGCGCAGGGGAAATTTGTGGAAATTACGCTGGG
This sequence comes from Bathynomus jamesi, assembly GCA_023014485.1. Lineage (NCBI taxonomy): Eukaryota > Metazoa > Arthropoda > Malacostraca > Isopoda > Cirolanidae > Bathynomus > Bathynomus jamesi. The sequence goes on from JAJOZX010003119.1 coordinate 187,146, forward strand.
ACCGTTCGAGTTACGGCAGCCTGAAAAGAAGAGACAGTATTATGAAATAGTCTTCCTAAACGCGCAGCTCCAACGTCATTAAGATGAAGTCCATCTCCGAGGAACAAGTCCCTCCTGCCGTAGAAACTGTTCCAAAAATTCGCAAAATGCACTCCTTCCTGTTGGCAAAGAGACTTTAGGTTATTGTTGATATAGGTCGCCTTGCTGTAGAAATCGCTACGTTGGATAATTCGAGGAAGTATACCTGTTAAAACAATCTTATTAGTTTTTTCCTTTAGTCGCTCTAGTAAGTCCCTGTACCTAGCCAGCAGTCTTCCGATCTAGAATTTAAAACGTTATTAGTACCGACATGAATAACATACGTTGTGTCCTCAGAGGTTCCGTCTGTAAAATGGTCAACACTATTAGTTATATCCTCCACCCTTGCACCAGGGTAGCAGTAACGGCGCCTACGACGAGGGTTTCTCCCACAGAATTCCTCGAGCTGCCCTCGAACAATGGAATCGCCAACGAGTCGTATTTCCGGTTCATCAGCATCTTCGAAACCTAAAACAGAAAACTTATTGTTTGTTATTACTGGTAGACAAGTCTTAGGTTTTCTCAATGGGGCTCCATTACGCACTCGAACGAAGGGTTGGGAACTAGGGGAAGAGAGAGGGCTATTAGTGCTATTTATATTATTAGTAGAAACTGAGGCAGGAGGGGTCGTAACTGGAGTCTCAAGGGATTCTAATTTTTCCGTCAGGAGCATCACGCTTTCTTCGAGCCTCACTCTAGCCTCCCTCTCACGTTCTAACTCGTTCCTCAGGACTTCCATGCTTGAGCACCACCTGCAAACTAACTGTTCATTATTATTAGCCATTGTAAACGCGTGAGCGGCAAATTTCCCTTCACAGCGACTGCAAGTAGTTGACGGGGGTGCCATGCTCTTTAATTAATTAAAAAACGAGCGTTTAGAAATTAATAAATTACAACGTAGGCCTACCGCGTGCTTATTGTGCCGTCACCTGCGCAAGCCCGCAAAAATGTTCTTGAAACGCAGAAACAGGTTCTTGTAACAAATTTATACTAAATGAACATATACTTAATTAGGCTACCGACGAAAGATCTGTGAAGAAAAAAGTATTAGTAAAACTTCTGTCCGCTATTCGACCAACTTTTTTCTTTCCGTTTTTCCTTTTTCCCACGGTGGGTAACCACACTCTACTTGGACCCCCGTAGGAAGGGAAAATGAACCTTATGAAACCTCGTTTTCTAATAGATTCGAAAAACAAACAAGGCAAACAAGGGAATTTCAACCTTATGAAACCTCGTTTAATAATAGATTCGGAAGCCAAACAAGGCAAGTCACGTACACTAGCCTTGGTTTAATCAAATGATATAGTAATCAATAAAGTCAATAAATGAAATATATTCGTTAATAAATGATTAGTAACACGAAGTAATTTAGTTAAAAATGCACCAAACACTATTTTTTTAAAGACACTTCAACGAAAACCACTTATTCAATTGGTAACACTGGACACTCGCTGAAACACGTCTATTCACAAGGAAAGACTGATCACTGCGGGTAATAATGACCGATGATGCGAAATTCGAAACACACAACAGATAGCGATAAATAAAGCAAGAAGAGTCGCGGGACAGGTACTAAGAACGTTCAAAAGAAGGGACAAGACAATAATGATTTCCCTGCTGAGAACACTGATCATACCAAAACTTGAATACTGCTCTTGACGTCTCCATATAAAAAGGAAGAAATTAATAAACTAAAGAAACGCAGACACATTTCACAGCCAAGATTGATGGCTGCAAAGAACTCAACTACTGGGAAAGACTACGTAAACTAAATCTGTACTCCCTGGAAAGAAGAAGAGAGAAGTATACCATAATCTACATATGGAAAATGATCGACAAACTGGTACCAAACCTAAAACTAAACCCAATTACCATTCAAACAATACTGGAAAATAGGAAAGGCAGAATGTCTAGTGTTCCCAAATTAAAGGCCCTACAAGGGACCTCCTCAACACTGAAAGAAAATAGCTTGGTTGTCAGGGGGCCAAGACTTTTTAACCAGCTTCCTAAGGACCTCAAAAACGTTACAGGGGTCAAAGTTGAAGTCTTCAAGAGAAGACTAGATGCCTGACTCAGGACGGTACCAGATGAGCCGGGTGTACCTGGCTATGTACGGTGGAGAACGCAAGAAAGCAACTCGCTCCTCCACCAAGCCAGACCTAGAGGCGGGGCCACCAGCTTGACCTTCGTGTGAAGAGAGACCAACGCACGGAACAGCAACGAGGTTAAGGAGGTTACACCTTCATTTCAGCTCTCTCCTTTTCTTTCCACGGGGGACATTTTTTTCGGGCTTTCTCTCTTGACCCCTCCTTCCTGCATTTTATATATATATATATATATATATTATATATATATATATATATATATATATATATATATATATATATATATATAATAAACCCACGTGTATATTAACAATATGTTTTAAATGTCTTTGAAAAGGTGAAGAGGGGAGGGAAACATGAAAGGAAAAACTCACTTGAGGGGAATGAGAGGGCGAGGGAGATAAGGGAGAGAAAGGAAAGACTTGAACATATACTGAAAAAATGAAATTATGAAGAGAGAGAGAGAGAGAGAGAGAGAGAGAGAAGTCAAATTGGACTGAGTAAAATGGACAGAGATTAAATATAAAAAATGGAAATTAGAAGTGAAAACGATTCAAGAAACAATTAATAAATTAAAAAAATTACTTTATATTTCCGTTTCAGGGTAATTAACAGCCATTAGTCATATGTAGAGAGTAGGTACAGTTACAGGTATATCAGGTTCATAAACAGAAGACTTTATTGAGCTCCAGAAATGAATATTCTCTCTCTCTCTCTCTCTCTTGTACTATATATATATATATATATATATATATATATATATATATATATATATATATATATATATATATATATGATGAATAAAACCACGAAGGAAAGGAAACAGAATGGTGCTCAAGCGCTTTCGTCTAATGACATCCTCAGGAACACTGAGGATGTCATTAGACGAAAGCGCTTGAGCACCATTCTGTGTTTCCTTTTCTTCGTGGTTTTATTTATCATAAATATTGTTCACGTGTTACTTTCGTGAAATAATTTTCATATATATATATATATATATATATGCTGCAAACCCACAAGGAAAAAGAAAAACGATTCCAAGACCTTTCGTGTATTCAAAGCTACACCTCGTCAGGGAATGAAGATAAGGCGAGATGCCCATAAATATATACGACGTACAGGAAAAACAAAACAATTAGCACATACTTAACAAGGGTTAATGAGAGGCAAAATAAATTTTAACATGATATCGTCAATTTTATACGTCCCCGCACTGTTATTGAAATTGTTTTTAAAATGAATAAATGCACATTCTAGAATATTTCTTTCTATTATATCTCGGTTTTTAACAAGCGCTTTAGAACTATCCCACTTGATGCTATGGTTACATCTATACATATGGTTAAATAAAGCATTGGAATTATTAGCTGTTCTACAAGCATATTTATGCTGTTTTACCCTAATATCTAACGTTATACCGGTTTGGCCTATATATACTGAGTTACATTGTGTACATCCGATCGAATACACACAACCAACATTATCAGGGCTATTCTTTATTAGGCGTGATTTAACAGTATTATTATACTTAAAGATTACATTAATGCCAATTGCTTTAAGTACAGTTGGAAGGTATTGAAAATTAACATGGTAAGGTAGGCTAAGGATATTTTTACGCTGAAATTCCTTTACAATTACATTGTTATAATACCTATTCTTGGCTTTCTTAAGACAGTTATCTAAAAATGAAATAGGATAACATAATTTAGTACCAATATTCATGATATTGCATAACTCGGAATCTAAAAATTCAGGACTGACAACTCTCAATGCTCGAAGAAACATAGCAGAGAAAATAGAGGATTTAATCGAAGGATGATGGTCAGAATAAAAATGCACATAAGAGTTATTATTAGTAGGCTTACGGTAGACTTCATATTTGAACTGATTAGAGCATCTCCAAATTTTTAGATCAAGAAAAGATAGGCTTCCATCATTTTCTTTTTCAACTGTAAACTTAATAGATGGGACTAAATTGTTTCAAATTGGTAAGCTTCGATGTATGCTCGCTATTCACAAAAGTCCCTGTTGATGACCTACTTGATTTTTTAAAAGATAAGATCTCTGAATATTCTTTCCCTGTTCAACACAACACTCTTATTGAGTTAATTAAGCTTTGTGTCAAAGATTGTAAATTTCAGTTTGAAAATAAGTTTTATGCTATGTCGTTTGGATTGGCTATGGGAAATCCCCTTTCACCTGTACTAGCTAATTTATATGTGGAATTTTTTGAAAGTAGAATTTTGCCTACGATTGTTAATTTTAACCTGGTTTGGTACAGGTATATAGATGATATTTTATGCCTTTGGCCTAATAATTTGGATGTGGACTTATTTCTTGGTAGGCTCAACAATTTAGTCCCATCTATTAAGTTTACAGTTGAAAAAGAAATGATGGAAGCCTATCTTTTCTTGATCTAAAAATTTGGAGATGCTCTAATCAGTTCAAATATGAAGTCTACCGTAAGCCTACTAATAATAATTCTTATGTGCATTTTATTCTGACCATCATCCTTCGATTAAATCCTCTATTTTCTCTGCTATGTTTCTTCGAGCATTGAGAGTTGTCAGTCCTGAATTTTTAGATTCCGAGTTATGCAATATCATGAATATTGGGTCTAAATTATGTTATCCTATTTCATTTTTAGATAACTGTCTTAAGAAAGCCAAGAATAGGTATTATAATAATGTAATTGTAAAGGAATTTCAGCGTAAAAATATCCTTAGCCTACCTTACCATGTTAATTTTCAATACCTTCCAAGTGTACTTAAAGCAATTGGCATTAATGTAATCTTTAAGTATAATAATACTGTTAAATCACGCCTAATAAAGAATAGCCCTGATAATGTTGTTGGTTGTGTGTATTCGATCGGATGTACACAATGTAACTCAGTATATATAGGCCAAACCAGGGCCGGATTTAGGAGTGGGCAAAGTGGGCAGCTGCCCACGGGCCTCCACATCTTGGGGGCCTCCACATATTGACAAGCCATTATCAAAATAGAAAAAACCCGAAACTAGAAAAACTCGATAGATGATCAACAAAAAAACACGCGCATCCAATACCACTGTAGTACATAAACTTTTACCAATTACTATTTGTTGTGTACTGATTATTATTTTGTTTTTATTACTCTTTTAGGCCTACTCTCACTATAATGGAATACCCGAGTAACCCGAGGCTTTCATTTTTTGCAGAAATGAGTGGAATGGACAGACACAAGAGTGCACGATGTTTTGAAAGTGTATGTATGTTAATTATATTATGAATCTTATGGATGACTTCAATTATGTCTTCCCGTAAGGTAGGGGGGCCTCCATACGTCTAAATCCGGCTCTGGGCCAAACCGGTAAAACGTTAGATATTATGGTAAAACAGCATAAATATGCTTGTAGAACAGCTAATAATTCCAATGCTTTATTTAACCATATGTATAGATGTAACCATAGCATCAAGTGGGATAGTTCTAAAGCGCTTGTTAAAAACAGAGATATAATAGAAAGAAATATTCTAGAATGTGCATTTATTCATTTTAAAAACAATTTCAATAACAGTTCGGGGACGTATAAAATTGACGATATCATGTTAAAATTTCTTTTGCCTCTCATTAACCCTTGTTAAGTATGTGCTAATTGTTTTGTTTTTCCTGTATGTTGTATATATTTATGGGCATCTCGCCTTTTATCTTCATTCCCTGACGAGGTGTAGCTTTGAATACACGAAAGGCCTTGGAATCGTTTTTCTTTTTCCTTGTGGGTTTGCAGCATTCATTAATTTCACGTGTTTTATTGTGAAATTCATCCCATATATATATATACAGTATATATATATATATATATTATATATATATATATATATATATCTATATATATATATATTATATATATATATATATATATTCGCGGTTTTTAGTGTTTTCATCTTTTAGCTTTTGGGGAGTTTATTTATTTTATCTATTTTTTACACGGTTATTGTGTTTTTAATAATTATGAAGCACGTACGAAAGCCTCATCAGTAGTTTGACCCCCTATTTGCTTGGTAATGCTGCTGAGAGCTGCTGGTTCCCTGAAATGATTGTATGTGCGGAATGGTGCTCTACTCCAGTGATGTAGTCGAGACCATCATGGCCGAGACCGACACCAGAAACCGAGACCATATGCAATTTTTGCATGTATTCAATATTGTGTAATGCCTTATTCCTCAGCTCTGTATTTCATATTCAGGAATAAAGATTCTAAAGAGGTTATCAAGTGACACGTAAAATTTACTCATACTTTATTCACAAATTCATAGTTTGTGACATTTTTCAGCAGTTAACTACCTACTTAAAACAAGATAAGTGTTCGTTGCACTTGAGGAACATCACAGTGATGTAGTCGAGACCACCATAGCCGAGCACCACTTAATTTCAAACATAGCCTATATGGTTTTCCAACGGATGTCATAAATTGTGAATAATTTTGTTTGATTTGAAATTTGCATATGATGAGCAAGTTTGGAATTTTGAATTAGAGTTTTTTGTTTTGTTTTGGTGAAACTTGGTGGCACCCCATTTCGGAAACGCTACTCTTGTTCTATATACTTGGCAATGATACTGCGAGCTGATCGTGCTTTGACAAAAAAAAAACAATTAAACTTTTACGTCCTATGTACAATTTGTGTTCAAGAAATATATATATATATATATATATATATATATATATATATATATATATATATATATATATATATATATATATATATATATTTCTTGATCACAAATTGTAGATAGGACGTAAAAGTTTAATTGTTTTTTTTTTTTGTCAAAGCACGATCAGCTTTTCGTCACACGTATATACAGTATATGTGACGAAAATAACCACGAAGGAAAATTAAAACACGAAATAGTGCTCAGGCGCTTTCGTCTAATGACATCCTCAGGAACACTGAAATTAAGAAAAGATCGAGACAGTACATACAATTCATATAGAATAACAAAATTACATGATTGTTGCTTTTTCGGAATCTTGCCTTAACAAGGCAAAACGAACCTTTTATCGTTTGAATAATAACCCTCGCACTTTGTCGAACAATATTTTAGTACTACCTTTTTCCTAAGCCTTTTATGCATTGCTTATGTAATTAAGCTTTTGAACATTAATATAGTATTTTCATATGACAGTACTGTGAACATTTTCAGAATAAAGAAAGATTTGAACACACATGTAAACCAACATCAATATTCCATTAGAACGGGACAGTCGTCGAACGCCTTGTTTGTCCATTTGTCAGAGTTGTCTCATTGTACTGATTGAAATAATTCTTCATTCTTGTTTCACTCAAGCAACATTGTTAATAGAAACATTCTCGAATCTGCCATCATTCAACTTGCAAACAATTTCAACCTTAATTGGGGCCTTTTCGCGCGATCCTGTTATTTCGAATTCTTTCAGATCAGATTTAGATAAGAAGGACAAAACGCTAAAACTTTGGTAATTTTCGCACGTAGATTGTATGCTCCTCCTCCAATATTCTCCGCACCAATCATATAATTTTTGTTATTCTATATGAACTATATATACTGTCTCGATCTTGTTATTAATTTCAATGTTCCTGAGGATGTCATTAGACTTGAGCACTATTTCTTGTTTTAATTTTCCTTCGTGGTTATTTTCATCATAAATATTATTCACTTGTTATTTTTGTGAAATAATGTTCATATATTTATATGGGATGAATTTCACAATTAAACACGTGAAATGAATGAATGCTGCAAACCCTTGTGGATTTGCAACACATATATATATATATATATATATATATATATATATATATATATATATATATATATATATATATATATATATATATATATATATATATATTACAAGTTAAAAAACTTAATAAAAATATTGGACTGAAAGAACAAGATTTGACATTTCTCCTATTGCAACACGACAGGAGACCTTTCAGGAGAGAAGTGGAAAAATCTGTCAACACTCGAAACCAAAGATATTTCGTATTCAAACCAAGGAAATATGAGCTCTTCAGTTAACTGCATTAGAAACTTGTCTTGATGAATTTCTGTGCCAAATCTTCAATCATCTTTGTGTGGCAAATTACGATGGCAGGATGAGAGTAGATAGTAACTATGTCCCTCATCAAGCTTATAGATTAATTCTTATAGGATAATTAATTATTTGCTCTGTATGATACGCATGTATAACGGAATAATTAAACTGTTAAAATATAACAAGCGGAATTATATATGTATACTCAAATTGTGTATCGTCGCTTATATCTTGAAAGGCCCTAGTTAGTTCGCAAAACGTCAGTTGTTCAGGAAACAAGAAAAACTGTTTTGTTACTCTGAAGGTCGTCCCACTTGTCGCGTTTCACTCTATAAGATGCACGAGTTTTCTGATTGGAGGAGAGCTAGTCCCTTTTGAGACAAGGTGCAGAACACGTAAACGAACCATTATTTCGATAAAAACGTTTTTTTTTAATTTTCGAGCTAGGGCCTTCCAAGATATAAGCGACGATATGTATACTGAAATAAGAACTGTAGTTTCCTGATAATACACGATAATGTATGCACACAGCAATGCCAGATTAAGTGCATAAAGTTTAAATTTGCAGATACTTGGCTGATTTTTCTATATTATGTTAGAAATCTCAACAGAAGTGTGTGTATTTAATTTTGACGTCTAATTTTTTGGATACTATGCATCAATAGGTTAAAATAAGCATCGTTGTAAAAGGAGTAAACTTTAATTTGAATTCTAACAAACGCCGAAGATTCAGACGAAATACGAAAACAATTAATATCGATTAGCCCTTCTACAAATCTTAGAAATGGGTATAGGACACGTTGCGTCTTACAGGAAATGAGTTTCTGTATCATGCCATAGCCGTGAGTTATTTTAGAGTTGCTACTACAGGTGAGAGAATAGGTCTTCATTCTCGAAGCTGAACTTTTTAACTTGCTCCGAAATGTGTTCAAATGCTGTTTATTTAACGAATTACCCAAGTACAAACTACAGCTCGTTTTGTCTCTTCCAGACTGGTGGTTTTGGAGGTCTGACATGACATAATCTTTTGAATTGAATTGGATTGAATACTTTTATTAATAATAAAATAAATACATGGTTTTACAATTTACAATGCCATAATAATTGTGAAGCTGGACTATTTATTTTATTTAATTTGACCCTTACGCTTTAGGCTTTACTGTTTACTATTTACTTTATCTTGTTACAGCATACATGTATTTAGAATGTCCTGTTCGAATAAAGGTAAGGAGATAATTCTCAAAGATTTTATATATTCTAGCAGAGTTAGACGTCCCTCAAATTTCTGCCAGTTCCGTTATACGATACTGTACTATGGACTGTGGGGCTGCCAACATTCTCCATACCCACGCTCATAATCAGCTAATTCTTCGCTTTAACTTAGTGTTGTAAGTGGTTTTCTTTGAGTCAAGTGTCCATTGCAGCTCAGATTATGTTCGTTGCAAAAACTGTTATTATCCACCTTGAGCATACTTTCGGCGTATGTGCAAATGACGAGCAAGGGTTCCATGTGTTCGATTTGTAACAATTGATGACCTTCATGGTTAACTGTTACGAACTGTTCCTCATCCAGTTGTAAGCCAATGATTCTCAACTATTCGTTTTTCCTTTGACTAAGAATAGGCTAGAACAGCTATCACGAGCACCAACTGTACGAGCATATTTTTTTATAATTTACAAACTCTTTCATAAACACGGGATTTTTACAGAAAACCGGTTTCTCCGATAATTTTCTGTCTCATATTATTCTGGTATGCAGGACTTTGCGCGCGCGCACACACACACACACACACACACACACACACATATATATATATATATATATATATAATATATATATATATATATATACACATAACGTTTACCTTTATTCTAATAAGATTCCTCCTACTTGATATGACGTTGGTCTGCGTTCGTAAATCGAGTTTTGTGATTTTATAGCCGTTACCAATCAAAAGGTCGAGCAAGGAGCGCCGTGGGAAAATGAAACAGAGCTTTGATGGGCACTTGCAGGGTGCCAAAGCATCGCTGCATGCGGCACTTCGTCAGAAATGGCTCCGTATACTTTTTTTTTCGAAGATAAAGGTGTACTTTCATCCAATTTTTTTTTTATTCTTTAACTGCATTAAAATGTTAGTTATATTTTTGGCATAATACGTTATGTAGAGTATATACGAAATAAAGATTCGTTTAATGCCTTTAAAATATCATCTCATTCAATGGCATATCCATTTCATTTCGAAGCCAAGAGTGAGAATCTCAAAGAGAAACTTCTCAAATCGGTCTATTCCTATTTTATGATATTCTTTATTCTCGTCCACGGTTTTCCCACTTTGGTTCAAGTTAGGTTAGGTTAGGTTAGGTTAATGTTGGGTTAAATTAATGTTAGATGAGGTTAGATTAACGCTTTATTGCCAGAATTTTTTAGGGTTAAATTATAAATGCGTGTATTTGAAACGTTACCAATTCGTCCCTTTCGGCGGTAACGCGTTAAATTAATTTAGGTCAGAAAATAATAGGCATTCGTAAATGTGAATGGGAATAACATTTTTTTTCCAGATCAAAAAACGTTTTCTTAAATGTGAATGTTTCACTTCGCGTATTTCTCACTTTACACTGAGTGGGACGTATTCTTTTATATTTCGAATATCAAAATATAAACATCGCGAATAAACTGAAGATTAAATTCTTTTCATTAAATTACAATAAATTTCATGAGATTTATTTCATATCTTTCAATCGATTTTTATAACAAAAAATATTGTTTCTGAAGATAGAAATATCAAATATCATTTTATATTTGTATAATAGTCTGGCTTTAAATGTTAAAGGTACATCGTGTATCTAAGCGGTTTTTTAAGTATGGTGTGTGTGTGTGTGTAACATTTACCTATAATATAAAAAAAATGATTTAATTTATACAAAAATGAATAATAATATTTTCTCCAATACTGTAGAGACATATATTCATGTAACTTTTTTAAAAATTTTTACCAAAAATGCTTTCAAATTGAGTGTAAAAATTCGTGATTTTGGTCAGTTTTATTTCGGGTAATAAACACGTAAGCATATATATATATATACAGGGTGGGCCGTAAGTTTCCATACATAGGAAAAATTAAACGTTTGTTTTTATGTTTCAGATACCCTAAGAATATGCGTTTGACGTAAGATCTTGTTTACTGATGAAGCAAATTTTTACGTCAATGGAGAGGTTAATCGGCAAAACATACGTTATTGGAGTAATGCTAACCCTAACTGGCTGAGTCCGACGAAGATGCAAGGTGCCGGTAAAGTGATGGTGTGGGCCGGGATATGGGGTGACAGAATTATTGGACCAATTTTTGTCAGTGGAAATCTTAATGCCGAAAGGTATCTTAACATGTTGCAAGAAGAGATTTTCCCATCCCTGCTAAACGAGGAAGGTAACTTCCCAGTTTACTTCCAGCAAGATGGAGCTCCACCTCATTATGGTCTTCACGTGCGTCGGTATTTGGATCAGCAGCAGTTTCCGGATGCTTGGATTGGTCGGCGTGGTCCTGTGGAGTGGCCTCCCAGATCCCCAGATCTCCCCCCTTGATTTCTATCTTTGGGGGCACTTGAAGGCCATGGTGTATCAGGAAAAGATACGAGACATAAATCATCTAAAGGAACGTATCACCAACGCCATTACAAGCATAACGTCAACTGTGCTAATGCGTGTTCATCAACAGTGGGGAACACGTATTGAAATGTGTTTTCAAAACAATGGCAACCATGTAGAGCATATTATATAAATAAAAATGGTTGTCCATAAAAAAATGTTTATTTTTCCTATGTATGGAAACTTACGGCCCACCCTGTATATATATGTTAACCCTTCCGTCTATAGCCCTGGGTTGGTTCGAATCGACGGGGGTTCTGGTTGGGAGGCAGCAACGGATCTGTTATTTGCAGTAGTTTCTTCTATAACATTCTAATTTTTTTTTTCTCGCTATAGGGTCGACAGTTATTAATTCTTCTCCTTCTATAATACTCTGATACTTTCTCTGATACTAAACTTATCGACTTTTCTTTTTATAACTTATCGACTTTACTGACTGAGTTCTCGGACGAGGGCACGGCTCGAAGGAAAAGATAAAAAAACTTATTTTACTGTAGTTTACTGCTAAAATGTACTGGTAGTGCTCTGAATTTACAGGGGTAGAGGTTCGATCTCTTTCGACCATGGCTCAGGCCGGAATCTAAAAATTAAGGAGGCAAGGGGCCTCTTCCCCCTCCTCGCTAAGAGGCTGCTAACAAGGGAGTGATTCGAAGTAATCGAAGTAGGAGTGAAGAAGTCTCCTGATTTTACAATTACGTGCTTTATATATAATCAAAATTTTGGGGGAGTGCAGTTTGAAGGTTAAGTTTCCCCCCTTTAATTAAACACATGATCAGGTTTTTGAAAGATTCCAAATAAAAATTTAAAAAAATAAAAAAAAAATGATCGTATTTTCGCCGAGTATATATTTCTAAAGGCGACATAATTTCGGAGTAGTACATGAGTACAATTTAAGAACATTACCGAGTACATTTTAATTTTGGTTTATTACAATTATGGATTAATTCACATTTCACTTAGTATTGTTAATTACAATTCCATTTAAAGTACATTATTACATTATATATTAAATTATTATCATTAATTACAGTTTCATTAAAGTACATTACATCAATTACATTATTAAGTACATTAGTCACTTATAATTCTTAGTGTTTTTAGATTTATAATGGTTATTAGTACAACACGAAGTACATGGGCACATACGGTATGTATTTATATACAACATAATATGTTATATGTTATAAATTTGAATCAGAGGGACAGGAGGTTTCACGTTTTCAGATGTTTGATTTATGCTGTGATCATTGAATTGCGTACACTTGCATAAGCGTTTTCGAGTTCATTGCGGGAGGTGAAATAATTAAAATAAAAAGTAAAAAATAAAAAATAATAATACATGAGAACGTATTTGGACGACTTTGAACGAACAGGTACGAATGCCTAAAGTTTGTACACATATCGGTACGTAACACAATAGGTTGTGTGCGTAATATAGACACGAGTGAATATGGACTGATAGGTTGATAGGGCATAAGTAGACAATACGTAGATGAATGAATAAGTAATAAAATTAACAAAAGATAAAGGTCAAGAAAAGACGGATGTATGAACGAATAACATATAAATAATGACGTATAGAGTGTACAGTTTTTATTATTATTATGTTAAAGAATTTCCATACACTGTATACTAGAGATATGATGAAGGGAAATTAATGACGGGAAAATGTGAAGGGAATTAAGCTACTTTATGACGTCACAGTTATTCAAATTATGTCATACGTACAGTGTAAGTCATTATTGGGAGGATTCAAAAGAAACGAATTAAAGACAAAGAGTGGGTATTAAGGACTAAGTACAACTACGGGTTCCAATCCTGCTATATGCAATGTGCATGCATAATCTAATAAAATTTAGGGATGAGGGTTAGGTGCAAGACAACCATAATTAATTATAATAAATTCTCCAACAAATGAAAAATGGAAATATGGATACGACGAAACCATAGAAATGGTAGGTCGCATGGTTGTGACACTGAAAAAAAAATAGAAAGCAACAAATAAAAATTTTATCCAAACTCGCGTTAAGCGATTTTGGCTCCTCATGTAAAAATGAATATGGATTATTCATTGTTCATTTTTACACACACACACATAAGCACACCGGACAAAAAATTAGTCACCCCTAATAGCACCGATAGTAGGAAGTTCAAGGTCACACAGAGGGCGCTGATGTAGCATTGGTAAGTGACAAGTAGCGGTGACGTAGCACACAGGATCAGATCTGTTTCGTGAGGTGGTGAAGAACAAAGTGTGTGTTGGATATAGTCTGCAAAATGGGTCGTGAGGCAGACGTTACTCAGTGGCAAAAAGGAGCCATCGTGTTTGGCAGAGCCCACGGACACAAAATGTCTGAAGTAGCCCAATTTGTTGGTGTGTCAACGCGTACTGTCCAGCGAGTTTACAAAGAGTGGTGTAGTTCGCAATCAACTGACAATCGACGGCGTAACTGTGGCCGGAAAACAATTCTCGACAATAGGGGCCGCCGCCATGTTTCTCGTCTAGTAACTGCAAATCGTTTTCAAACCAGAGAACAATTGCTCCAAGAAACCAATGAGGTTCTCCAGCGACCAATTTCCGAACGGACATTGCGACGAGAACTGCATGCGATGGACATCTGGAGCAGGGTACCACGGAAGAGGCCGCTGTTAACAGCAAGTCACAAATTGGCACGTTATAAATGGGCTCAGAGGCACAAAAACTGGACTGCGGCAGATTGGAAACGTGTAATTTGGTCCGATGAGTCCCGTTTTTGTTTGTTCTCCAATGATGGGAGGCGACGAGTACATCGCAGGTCCAATGAAGCCTTTAATCCTGAATGCGTCGAAGGTGTTGTTCAGGCTGGAAACAGAAAGTGAAGCGCAGGAATAGACACCCACGGACTCTGGCGGAACTTCGGGACCGGCTGATGAACGAGTGGCAGCAAATCGATGTTCAGTACATGCACAACCTCGTAGAGTCTCTGCCTCGCCGGATTCGTGCGGTTATCAAGGCCAGAGGCGCCGTCACACGTTATTAGGTACATTCTGAGAGGGGTGACTAATTTTTTGTCCGGTGTGCTTATATATATATATATATATATATATATATATATATATATATATATATATATGTTGGTATTGTTATTACGTGTACTTTTTAGTTATAATTTTTAGATTTTTTTTATTTATTATTGTTTGGTTTATCTTATCGTTTATTACTTTCAAGAATATTGTACTATTTTATGGAATTTATGTCGTGCCGATAAAGTTTATCATTATCATTATCATTATCATTATTATTATCATATACATATATGCCATACCTTCAAAAATAATTAAAAATCAATGATTACACTGCCCAACACCAATTTTGCTGATTTAATTCTAACACCTGTTTTTAGGTAACTTTGGTGTGCTGATTTCAAAAATCACCTTAGTTTTTGCCTATCACGTCAGGTTTTCGAGCAATCAAATACGGAGATATCGCATTTTGGCAGGGTTATGCCCAATTTTTTTTCTTTTCAAAAAATGAGTTTTTACATACTCAGAATCAGCATGGAAAAGTAAACAATTGTGTAGGGAGTGAACTTTAATATACAATGGTAATATTGACACATAAAGTGATTAAAAGTGTTTAAATAAGCAAAAAATGAATCCATGATCATGACGTCACGCTCACACCTGGGGAAATCACAGATACCCAAGATTTTAATATGTTGTACATGACCTTTAGATTTAATGCACAGATTTGCGTATTCCACAGATAAAATTTTAACAGCAAAACAGCTGTTAACAGGTCTCAAAAATCATCAATTTTGATAAGTGCCCTTCATGGATCACCCAAAATAGGCATATTGCATTGCACATTGCACGAAAACCTGATGTGATGGACAAAATCTAAGGTGATTTTTGAAATCAGCACATCAATATTATCCAGAAACAGGTCTTAGAATTAAATCACCAGCAAAAAATTATTTTTTTGTTGGGCAGTGTTATTTAACTTGCGTTTACGAGCGGATTTCACGTTCAATCGCTGTTTTTGCAGCTTCCATTGTCTTGGGATTTTATTTGAAGACCCTGTCCTTCGTATGTATAAAGGGATTCAGGTCAGATGGCAGAGGAGGCCATGCAAGACCGCAGTCGTGAAAGTAGAATTTTAAGTTTGACTAATAATGTCAAATGAATCTTGCGTCCTACTTCTGGGTAATGATATGCCGTTGAATTTTATTCTACTTTGTAGTTTAAAAATATACTTAACAATAAACTGCAAATATTGAAAAAGTATGACACAGTAAGACTAATATAGCAAATAATAATTACACCAAATCCTTCTGAGGAAGTTCAGAACTCTTGACAAATATCCAAATGATTTCGAACCTGACTATGTGGACGAATTGTTTCAATTTTCGTACTTCTTCAAGCATTTCGACATTGATATTACGCCAAACAAAAGTGTTGCAGTACATTGCAGCACGAAAGAGTAGAATCCACCTTTACAAATGTCACAACTGCTCTCCAAATTCTTCTTACTTTGCCTATGACAATTAGCGAAGGCCAACGTTCTTTTTTTTAAAGTTTTTCTTTGGACTTGTTCCACAAAAGTGTCAAAATTGTGTCACTATAAAATGAAATTTCTTTGTTGTACGTATTTACAAGCACGTAGGCTAATGATAAGGGTTATCTCTGTTTTTTATGTCATCCATTATCTATGATATACACAGTCCTATTGAAAAATGTTTTTATATTTAAAATGGCTGTATGGTGGTTAAAAAAGGCATATTTTCAAATTAGTAGTGAAAACAAGAAATTCAGTCCAATATTTTATAATATTAAGGGTCCCGAGAATTCTGTTTGGCGTAGGGTCCCTTGGTAGCTTATTCCGGCCCCACTCAAAATACATCAGCGATGTTATAGGTAATTTCTGTTAACACCTCGCTTATTCCAAACATATTTAATGTCATTCAACTCTTTGGCACTGTATTAATTGACACTCAGAAGAAACATTGTTTACAGATTCAACGTTATACTGATACAAGTGTGTGTGTGTGTGACTGCATGCTCCATCCATTCCATTTAAATGTGCGAAAAATAATATATATATTATACGTGTGTGTGTGTGTGTGTGTGTATATATATAAAATATATATATAAATAATAATGATTGCATACATATGAGATAATTAGGAATGCGTTTTATATATATGTAATCTCCGATCAGAATTAATCCTGTAATTATTCGAAGCAAAATTCTAATCTAATGAATATTT
Source organism: Bathynomus jamesi (assembly GCA_023014485.1). Classification (NCBI taxonomy): domain Eukaryota; kingdom Metazoa; phylum Arthropoda; class Malacostraca; order Isopoda; family Cirolanidae; genus Bathynomus; species Bathynomus jamesi. The sequence goes on from JAJOZX010003119.1 coordinate 204,272, forward strand.
AATTTCTGTTTTAAGCCCGTCTAAGAACGGAAAGCATAACAAATTCCAATTTCTTAAAGGAACAAAATTATTACTGAAGGCAGGTGTGTGTATATATATATATATATATATATATATATATATATATATATATATATATATATATATATATATATATATATATAGGTGTCCCATAATGTACATGATATTAGCCTTTGGGGCAGGACTTCTGGAACATTATATATATATATATATATATATATATATATATATATATGTATATATATATATATATATATATATATAATAATAATATAATAAATGTTCACCACCACCTTTGACTTTCCTCCCATTTCACTGATATCTGTGGTGAACTAGCTTAAACTTCTCTATCCTGAATAACGTCGAGAAGATTGTACAGCACCCTACTCACTTCCCTGATCGCCTTGGAGATAGGCCCAACATTCTGGATTTATTTCTCACCACTCATCCTTCTTCTTACTCTCAAACTTTTTTCCTCCGTTGGGCTCCTACGACCACACTCTTATATCTATTTCTTGTACAATCGCTCCAGTTGGCTTTTGGATTCCTCCAAGAGGAAGCGTCTTTGGCACTTCGGCGCCGCCGATTGGGAGGCCGTCAGGCAGTAGTTCTCTGATTTCCCATGGAATGATTATTGCTTCCGTGGCCGGGCCCCCTCCAAGTGCGCTGAGCGCATCAAGGAAGTGATTCTCTCAGGCATGGAGGCGTACATCCCATATTCTTTTCACACTAATAATGCAAAAAAATCTTGATTTAACTTTGTTCTAATGCATTCCGCAACAGAGAGGAGGCTTTCAGAAGGTACCGTCGCCATCCAACTCATGACTCTCACTTTGCTTATATTTCTGCCCGGAATTGTGCAAAATCTGTTCTTCGACTCGCCAAAAAATTCCCTCATCCACACAAAAATGTGAAAACCTATCTAATTCTAATTCTTCTCGCTCTTTCTAGCACCTAGCCAAGAACTTCTCCAACAACTTTACTGCTTCTTCTTTCCCTCCTCTTTTCCATTTTGACGGCTCATTTGCCGTTTCTTCTCCAGATAAAGCTGAATTCTTCGCTCAAACTTTCACCTCCGACTCAACCCTGGACGATTCCGATGCTGTTCCTCCATCTCCTCCTCCCTCTGACTTAATTATGTCTGAAATTAGAATCTCGTCCAAAGATGTTTTTTCTGCTCTATCTGTTTTTCGACAGTTTCAGAATTTGTTACTCATATACCGTAGCTAAAATGATGTTAAATAGTTTTATTACTCGGTAAAATGATAAAAAAAATTTATTGTGCCCTATCAGACGTACGATCGTGATGGTGTCCTTCATGTTGTTCTCAATAACTGTGCTTCTCTGCTGACACGCTGATTAGGCAAACTCTTTCGTCTTTGTTTTTCATCTGGTACGTTTCTTTCATGCTGGCAGTTCACTTTCATTCAGCCTGTCCCAAAGAAGGGTGACGGTTCTCAACCCTCCAACTATCTTCCAATTGCTTTACTTTTTTGCCTTTCTAAAGTTTTTTAAACTCTCCTTAATAGGAAGATTCTTAAACAGATTCTTAAACATCTCTCTTCTCAGTCTTCTTTCAGATCGTCAGTATGGGTTCCGCAAGGGAGGCTCTACTGGCGATCGTCTTGCATATCTTTCTGACTCTTGGTCATCTTCCTTTCGGGATTTCGGTGAAACTTTTGCTATTGCGCTAGACATATCAAAGTTTTTGATAGAGTCTGGCACAAATCTTTAATTTCGAAACTGCCCTCCTTCGGTTTCTATCCTTCTATCTGTGCCTTCCTCTAATTTCCTTTCTAGCCGATCTACAGCTGCGGTTGTAGATGGCCACTGTTCTTCTCCTAAAGCTATTAACAGTGGTGTTCCTCAGGGTTCTGTCCTGTCACCCACTGATCACCCACTCAATGATCTATTGAGTTGCACTTCCTGTCCTATTCACTCCTATGCTGATGATTCCACTTTTCACTTCTCTATCCGCTTCCCAAAGCGTCCCTCTCAACAGACACTCCATGATTTGCGCAGGACGGCTATGGGACGCCTGACCTCTGCTCTTTCTACTGCCTCTAATTGGGGCGGAGAAAACCTTGTGGCTTTCAATGCCTCAAAAACTCAGTTCCTTCATCTGTCTACTTGTCACAATCTTTCACACGCCTATCCCCTTACCTTCAACAATACACAACTGAATCCTTCCTCTTCTCTTAACATTCTTGGCGTTTCCAAAACAACTTCTAAGAGCTGTGCCGGCTCCGCAGTTTCGTCACCTGCTCGTTTGCTGTCTTTGTATACTATAGGGTACTTCTCCGCCCCTGTATAGAGTACTCTTCTCATGTGTAGAGTGGCTCAACCCACACAGCTCTACTTGACCGGGTGGAATCAAAGGCTTTTCGTCTCATCAATTCTCCGCCTCTTACTGACTGTCTTCAATCCCTTTCTCTCTTCGCCACAAATGTTGCCTCACCCTCTCTTTACTATCGCTATTATAACTAGTGTTGTACCGATTAATCCTCATCGGCATCGACATCTGCAGAATCGGCCATTTTGGGGGCATCACCCGATTCTCTTACCGATTCTTTGAAATTTTAAAGATTTCATAGCAAAAGAAAATCTATTTTTACAGAAAATTGAACATACAAAAACATTATTTATGATCATTTATACTCATTTTCTCTAACTACTAATCTCTAAATATTATAAACTACTGTAATCTCCTACCCTATATTAACAATTCTATATTAAGTTGTACTTTATAATTTTTATATTAAACCATCTTATTATGTTGACTGTATTTTAAATGTTTTAATAATTTTATAAACCCAAATTGTATATCCATTTCTTTCATTCAAATAGGCCACCAGAGCTTTGAAATTTTAATAAAAATTTTTGTTGTTGTTGTTTATATTGTTGAAGAAAGGATATACCTTCAACATAAGGAAAACCAATTACTTTAAACATTAGTATTCAATTTATAAGTGAAACTAAAATAAAATTATTTTATCATTTTAACGAGTAATAAAACTATTTAAGATCATTTTAGCGACGGTATATGAGTAACAAATTCTGAAACTGAATATTGTGGAATGAACTAAAGAAAAGCATTTAAACAAATTTGAAATTTAATAACATGAAAATTTAAAGTTTTCACGTAAGATTAGTAAAATTTATGAAGGGAATTGATTTTTTAAAATGTAGGCAAAGAATCGGCATCGGCATCGGCATCGGCATCGACATCGGCTAAATTTTGGAATCGCTGCATCACTAAATATAACGGATACTGTTCTTCTGACTTCTCTAACCGCATGCCTCCTTCTTTAAGGAGAGCCTGCAATAATAGGCTTTCGACACATTCTCATTCCTTTTCTGTCCAACTCTAACGCAAAGGTTAATCATATTTTGAATCTTTCATCTACTCAACCGGTGAACTCTGAAACAACCTTCCTCAATCCATCTTTCCTCCTACCTATGTCCTCCAATCTTTCAAACGCAGAGTGTTTAGGCATTTCAGTTCTCTTCTTCTTCTTCTTCTATGGGGGAGGGAGCGTTTTTGCGTGCATTCACCCTTGGCCCCCTCCATCCTGAGTGGATATGAATTCTTTAAGCATTCGGATTTATTTTGGAGAAAAACACTTTCTTCATTGGTTGATTTCCTTAACTTTGGAAAAAGGGGATTTGTGGGATGTTTATGTGCATGTGTGTATTGGGGGCTCAAAAACATTTTTTTTTTAAGAAAAACATCGAAAATAGGTTTACAACCGACGAGAAATTTGTGATAAAAAGATTCTCCAAATAGTCAGAGATCGAGAGAGAGAGAGATGGAAAAAAATGAGTGAAGTTTAGTTCATTTGCATGTTGGAGGGGAGAAAATCTCCCTTTGTTTTGAGATTTTTTCTTTCTGAACCTTTTTTTAGTTTGTTTTTACAACGATGTCTTAAATAGATTATTAAATTTTTTTACATTTTTCTTTTTATCTGTTATACATAACTAGATAGATAGATAGATAGATATATTATTTAAATTATGTGTTTGGCATTTTATAATTATTTTTTTAATAATAATAAAAGTATATAATTTTTTTTATTTATAATTTCTTTTCCTTTTCTTTCGTCTTTGTTTATATTTTTTTATTTGAATCATTTCTCCTCTTATTTTTTTTATATTTTATTTTCCTTCTTCTTTTTCGTAGTTCTCCCTCTTATTCCCCTTTTCTGTTTGAACTTCTGATTAATGTTTTATTTTTTCTCTCTGAGTCTTCTTATTTAGTTGGAATCTCTTTTAAGACTTCATTACTCGCATTTACAGACCTTATCTTATTCTCATCAGATATCATTAACGTGTGTGTATATATATGTGTATATATATATATATATATATATATAGAGAGAGAGAGAGAGAGAGAGAGAGAGAGAGAGAGATGCGTTTGCTGAATCACACCGGCTTTTCGGTGTTTGGCACCTAATGGTGAAGTATAATGTCGCAATGGTTTGCAACATCTACCTAACTTCCTTTATTTTGTTTTTATGGTGACTTTTATTTTGAAGTTCAATTCGACACCGAAAGGAAAAAGTTTTGCGTATTACTCTCAATTCTTACTGAATGAATGAACGCTGAAGGACGTGGATCGAAGCGGACAAAACTCAATACTTCTTATAAATATAAAATACTTTAACCTTTTGAAAAATGAACCTTCAAACTTTCCGCTCATACATCGAAAGTGTTTCAAAAGGTCTCGGATCCTCCTCCTCCTCCTCCTCCTCCTCCTTCCGTAAAGCGTTTATTGTGAAATTTCTACCTATAGATTTGTCTTTATAGAAGGTTTTCGCTGTGTATATGCATACAGTGCCTCCATTACAGTGTATCAAACGTGTTTTGACATCTTTATATGATGTATGGTACATTGGTACAGTACTTCCAACATTTTAAAACATTCATTCCACAATTTGTGATGGAGGAATGTTTAAATTTGACATCTGCTCGGACAACCACGCAGATGGTAAACTCATTGTTAATCTACCGTCGGTCCATCGTTGATCCATTGTTGATCCTATCCATTGCTGATCCATTAAGGTAAGCAATGGAGAAATTTGGCTGACACAATAAAGCTTTAAAATCATCCCAAACACAAATAAAACAAGCGAGGGAGGAAAAATCGCATGAAGCAGAATGGAGAGTTTTCAACATTTACTTTGGATTACGTGCGATAAAATTCTCTCTCTCTCTCTCTCTCTCTCTCTCTCTCTCTCTCTCTCTCTCTCTCTCTCCATATATTTAATTCATACAATTTATTTGTTTTAATTAATAATTTATATCAACAGACGTTCGGTGGTTTGTAATTATACAAAAGAAACATGGAAATTTTGTAACTGAAAACGATCAAATTGTTAGACGTAAACGCATATTATTTTGCAGTTTGCGTTTGCAATGCGTTGTACGAACAAAAGAATTCCTTATTAAAATCTTCTTTTCTCCACTTCCTTTGTGTTTATTATCGCATTCTTCACTTTTTTTCTTTATTTTCATCTTTTTTACGGTTTTTTCTATTGCATTTTTTCATGTTTGGAATGAGTCTTTGAAACTTATCTCGGTTGCATGATGTCCCCTGCCTCTCGAAGACATTTTTTTTCGCAAAGACCCTCGCTTTTGTTTCTTCTTTTGGAATTCGAGGTTGAAAAATGTAGTGAAGGAGGGAGGGAGAGAGAGAGAGAAAGGGAGAGAAACAGACAGACAGACAGGCAGAAAGAAAATAAGCAGGTAGACAGATAGACAGGTATAGCTAGAAACAGATAAAGAAAGCGGAGTAAATAAGAAGGCATATAGGCAAAAAAACAGATAGAGAGGTGGGTAGACGAGGAAGACGACAGGCGGCAAAACAGATAGACAGACTGGTACATAGACAAAAACAGAATGAATTCAATATATTACAAAATTTGCAACGAAATGAGTCATTAGCCCAGACTGAGAGGAACCTCTTCATAATTAGGCGTAAATGTAGTGAAGGAGAAAAACAAAGAGAGAGAGAAAGAGAGAGAGAGAGAGGCCACGATACAACTATAAACCTCTTTCCCCTTAAAACGATTAGGGCAAATAAAACAAAGAAAACAGTTACTGTGAAGCCTTTGGTGCTCGTACGAAAAGGGGAATAATATAACATGAGGGGAAAATCTCTGGTAAGAGAAAATGCACCCGAAAAATGTTGCAAAAAATGTTGTAAAATTTGGTTGCATGATGAAGATAATGAGGGGAAATGATCGCATTAAAAAGTAATGCAATGAACGAGAAGGGTACTTTTAGCGAAAAATATAGAAGCCTTTCAAAAATAGTGGATTATATATATATATATATATATATATATATACACTGAAAAAGAAACTCGCTATTTTAATGAAACAATTTTACCCACAGATTGACTGAAGATGTGTTTTTGCCAATGACTGGTTACTTGGATCTTTTATCATATAAAAGAGAGACTTCCGGTCTATCTTTGCTCATCTGTCATATACGAATATTCCTGTGATGAATGCAATTCATCTTCCATTGGCAAAACGACCCCAGCAATTTCAAATTACAAATGATGAGCATAGAGGTCGCACCGGAAACCTGCTTCCTAACTTTACACATTCTAATACTCGTATAAAAAATTATGGTGAAGATCACCCAATAAGGGTAACCCCTTTAACATAATTTGTAAAAGGGATAAAACGTGATGCTATTAATTTTCTCAAAACAATTCATTTTCAAAAGTTACAAAAATTAAAGGATTTATACGAATTTTCAATAAATTTCTATGTTGGGGGGGGGAGGGGGGGTTTACAGTACAGTAACATCACAACTTTAAATTAGGTACATATGTTAATTTTATAACTTTATAATATTTAGATTTACTTATTTATCAATGTTTAAAATTAAGAAAGTTTAGTATATGGATGATGATGGTGATAAGTGAACTTTCGAAAGCGCTCGTAAAAAAAAAAATGCTTTTTGTTGAACTCGTTTTTATCTCTAATACGACTTAGATTTTCCAAAAATAAATCCTTAAGTAAATATATAATATATATATAGTATATATATATATATATATATATATAATATATATATATACGTATGAGCACTGGTATAATCGTGCTAGTGCCGTAGCACCCGCTTCCCGTCAATCATCGAAGTTAATTGACATTGGGTGTGGAGACTATTTAGATAGGACCCGTGGTTCGGATTCCAAGTAAAGCTGTTGGTCCCCTCCGTCATGACTTCAGATGTTGCGAAGGAAGTTAAACTAACTCATCATTACAGTACCCGTGAGCATACGTGAATTAAATGCTGCCATTACCTCGAGTGTAGGAGGGTTAGCACGTGAAATGCCTCTGGAGGCGAAAACGTTATGCGTTTCTTCGGTTGTTTAAATATATAAGTTAACTTTTGTCCCGTCATAGTGTGATGGTAACCCTCGCGACTTGTACTCAAGAGCCCCTGGGTTCGAATCCTGGTGGGAATTAATTTGTTTCATATATATATAGTATATATATATATATATTGCTAAATTTGCATTTCATATTGTTTTATTTAAGGAATAAACTGAAATATTGTTGTATAAGCAGCGAATATGGGTTCTCCACTTCAATGTTTCTGGAAGGATTCCTCAATACTGATTGGTTGATGGTGGCCGTATTTGTTAAAGTTGCGGCTCCTCTCGAACACACTTTAATCGACATTTTGTATAGATTTTCTACGCCAAATTTTGGGTCGATCGATTCAGCAGTTCCAAAGATTTTTTTTGAAAATTTGGAGGAATAATAATAATAATAATAATAATAATAATAATAATAATATTGTAGTTTAGTAAAGAATCCCACAAAGTTATGAATAAAGATAAGCCTAAAACTTTGAATAAGAAAAAATGTACAAAAGTAGAGAATAATTCATGTCTTTGAATACACACAAACTTCAATATTATGCGCAAAAAGAAAAAAAAAAAAAAAGTCTATGAAAATTTTCTCATGCCATTTAGATCTCATTTTTAAAGACATGTGGCAAGATTAGACAAGCGTTTGAACTAAAGGGTTATTTATAGTTAAATGCTGGACTCTTATCAGTGAGGTGTACTGGGCTCGCCTTTCACGCTATATAATCAAAGTTGGGAACGTAATGCCGTGCCAAAACATTTGCATGCGAAGTCAGGCACTCTAAATGTTCTCTCGTGGAATAAACGCCCCTTTTTCTATCTTTATTTTTACCCCTTCCACAGTTATTAACGATATGGTTCAAAAAATTTTGAATTACCTTTTTTTTAAAAAAAAAAAAAAAATCACGCAATATTTTTAGTGTTGTTGATTTCGTGGATACATTTTTGTTGTTCAAATCAGGCTCGTCCATTCGAAGAATAGAAGAAATAAGATGTGTTTATTTAAATTCACGTGTGTATATATATATATATATTATATATATATAATATATATATATATATATATATATATGTGTGTGTGTGTGTGTGTGTGTTCGAACTTTCACCCTTCTATTGAAATACTCCTGTCTACCTGCACAGGACGAGAGCATAAAGTATTACGGACAGTGAGTTTAATATCTTGGTACTCCGAACACTTTTTTACAAACGAACGTCCGAATTCCTTAACTGAAGGGAGCTTATTAACGATATATCACTGAAATGTGAAATGCAAGAATTGAAAAGAGGGATTAAAAACGAGACCCGAATTCACATTTTAATTTAAATAAAATACATTTCGTTTACGAAAGAATTCACACTTTTTTTTTAATTCTAAATGAACCCTGCGTTACTAATCTAACCTGTACCTTAATGTAACTTACGATTCCTTCTTAATTCAACCTGATCTAACATTGTAAAAACTGGTTACTTTCTAATGATAATGATAGAAATTTCTCAGAATTTGCTTAATTAAGGATAATACTTTAGCCTCTATAAGAAAGTTGTTTTTTTATTCATTAATAAAACATAACCGCGTTGATATTCCGTGTGTTGGTGTCTCTCTTCACACGAAGGTCAAACTGGTGGCCCCGCCTCCAGGCCTGGCTTGGTAGAGGAACGAGTTGCTTTCTTGCGCTCTCCACCGCACATAGCCAGGTACACCCGGCTCATCTGGTACCGTCCTGAGCCAGGCATCTAGTCTTCTCTTGAAGACTTCAAGTTTGACACCCTGTAACGTTTCTGAGGTCCTTTGGAAACTGGTTAAAAAGTCTTGGCCTCGCTGACAACCAGTCTTGGCCCACTGACAACCATTCTTGGCCCCCTGACATAGTCGGAAGTTCTCATCTTTTAAAGTTAAAATAATAATTTTCAAAAATTAAATTTTAAAAAAAATTTGAACGTTCCAAAAAGTAATTTTCTAAATTTAAAACACAAAAATATTCTTACATTATATATATATATATATATATATATATATATATATATTGCGACCGCTGATAAGAAAGCGATTCTGTAACTGAAAAATATGGTTTTTTTTATATATGATGAGTAATTTATGGATCGTATGACGAAGGGTATTTACAGTTTTCAATACAGTCTAAACCATTACCCCACCATGGAAACCAAGGAAGACAGAACCATGACTTTCAAAATTATAATGCAGCTTTTTTAAAGATATACAGGGCGTCCCAAAAAAATGTATACACACTTTAAATAATTATAAAGGCAGTGTTTATTAAAATACATTTCATTTTCAAAATGTAATAGAATCTACAGACATTATTTAATTGTTTTGTCGACGCCTGTTTTCAAACTGACGTCCGTTCTGGTCCAGGCACTGCTGATAACGCGAAGCAATGGAATCGCAAACATCACGAAACATTTCGTTTGGTATTTGTGTGCATTCTCGTTCAATGGCTGCTCTCAATTCAGCGACTGTTGCAGGTTTTATAGCGTAGACTTTGTCTTTTAAGTATCCCCATAAAAAAAAGTCTAGTGGTGTGAGGTCTGGTGAACGCGGAGGGTATTCTACGAAACCCCTTCGTCCAGTCCACATCCACATCGTGCCAAGTACCACTCGCAATACTCCACTCTTCGGTCCGGATCATCTTCATTAATAGCATGGACTAATCTTGGAATGTAACTTTTCCATTGACAGCGCTTCAAAATGCGTTGGACAGACGATTCTGAAATTCCTACCTCACGACTCGCTTGCCGCACAGATTTTCTTGGACTTTGGTGATACGTTTCCAGTACTCTTTCTTGCTTTGTGGGGCTTGTCGATGTCCGTGGTCTTCCGGAACGCTTCTTGTGGACATTCTGAACAGTTCCATCGGCTTCAAACTTATCTCTAATTCGAGTGATGGTAAGTCGCGTTGGTGGATCTGTTTGAAACTCCCTCCTAAACTGTCTTTGCACTTCAACTGCGTTTTCACACTTCCAGTAGCATTTTAGAATGAATTTCCTTTGTTCAAAGCTTAGTCTGACTGCCATTATTAATTCTAATGGGTTTAACTTGGAAAGAAAGAAACATCAATTGAGCTATCAGCTGTTAAAGTGTGTATACATTTTTTTGGGACGCCCTGTATATATAAATATTTCAATAATTTTAATTAAAAATAGGTAAAAAATTCTGTTAAAACCCCAAAATTCACGTTTAATTTGCTTACTAATTAATGATAGTTCCATGCTATGTATGAATAAAACAATATTACTACTAACTGTTGTGTATATATATATATATATATATATATTTAAAGTGTCCCATAAGTCCCTTTACCCCTGAACATTTTCCTTCTAGAACAGTGTGAAGGTAAAGGCATTTTTGGAACACCCTGTATATTTTACGTAACCTTTGTCTTGTACATGTATAAAGAGAACAATAAATTAGTTATCCATAAATAATGAATATATATATATATATATATATATATATATATATCCTACAAATGTAAGGAAATTATATAATTGCTATCTTTTTGTAAAATAATTTATAATTGTGTTTTAAAAGTTTTGAGATGAACTGAACAAGACGGCAACCACACCACACCATCCCACCCCAGCTCCCTGTGGCATATATAAACAATTTCTGCTAGGTTAAATTTCCCACCAAATCACTCGTTTCTCACCTCTGTTTTGATAATCGAGAAAATGGTCGATCGCAGCGTTTTAATACACCGACTAGAAGGCGAAATCAAATGAGTAAATATTTAAAAAGTGGTTTGCTTTATTTTAGGTCATATTCATATTAAAAACTGGTTGGTAGTTCTTAGAAAAAGAATATTACCATTAGAAAATAAAGAAAATAAAATTCAGGAAAAAAATGTTTGTTCAAGACGAGAGAATATGGTTATAAGTTACTTGTTAAAACAAAAATTTGACTTGTCTCGATTTTAAGCAATGTTTTTCAACCTTCAAAAAAATTGAGTTTCAGAAAAATTACATTAGTAAACACACACACACACACACACACACACCACACACACACACACACACATATATATATATATATATATATATATATATATACAAAAGCTGTTTTTATCTGACAATTACATTTTTTTCGGAGTGAAATTATTGAAATTAAGATGGGATTTCAGATACCAGCTATTTTTTTTAATATTTTAATACCTTTAATTTTTTAGATTATTTTTTAAATTATATCACTCATTTCAAGTCAGCATCTCCACCCACAAAGTTGTGCAGCAGACCTTTAATCTCGCAAGCAACATTTTCTCTACATAAACAGCCGTTAAAACCGAAGCATTCCTATACTGAATTCTACTTAATAAATTCATACAATTTTAATTAAATGAAATTAACAAATAATAATAATAACAATTACATCACTGCAATGGCGGATATTTTGGACCAACTGCCATCGGATCGACAAAACCATAATATCGACACTTAAAAAAAATTAACTTAAACTTAACAACCTAACTTAATCTAACCTATGCTAATTGGACCTAATCTAACCCACAATATACTTATCGATAGAATGTCAATTCGATCGGATGACGTAATCCCTGAAATTTCGAAGATCTTGTACTCGTTTATCCCTTGTGCAAAACATCCCTTCCTTCGTTATATCTGGACGAAGTTTTTTCCTATCTTTTACATACGTTCATTATAAAGAAACTCATTATAATGTTATCTTTTATGATAAACATAAGAATACTAAAAAATAAAATAAATAAATAAATAATAAAGTTAGTCCCAGGAGTAAAAAACAACAACAGACATTCGATAGCACTAAAATATGTGTTACGCCTGAAAATGAAAAAAAATTGCACCAAATTTTGGTGTCATGTTACAATTATAAACCTGCGCAAAACAAATATGATGTAAAAAGATATATATATATATGATTGAACTCAGAATGGTCCCCTGACCATTATAATATATACAGTATATATATATATATATATATATATATATATATATATATATATATATATATATATATATATATAACCTCGTTGCGGTTTCGTGCGTCGGTCTCTCTTCACACGAAGGTCAAGCTGGTGGCCCCGCCTCTAGGCCTGGCTTGGTGGAGGAGTGAGTTGCTCTCTTGCGCTCTCCACCTCACATAGCCAGGTACACCCGGCTCATCTGGTACCGTCCTGAGCCAGGCATCTAGTCTTCTTTCGAAGACTTCAACTTTGACCCCTGTAACGTTTCTGAGGGCCTTAGGAAGCTGGTTAAAAAGTCTTGGCCCCCTGACAACCAAGCTATTTTTCTTCAGTGTTGAGGAGGTAGGTCCCTTGTCGGGCCTTTAGTTTGGGAACACTACATATTCTGCCTTTCCTATTGTCCAGCGTTGTTTGGATGGTAATTGGGTTTAGTTTGAAGTTTGATACCAGTTTTTCGATCATTTTCCATATGTAGATTATGGTATACCTCTCTCTTCTTCTTTCGAGGGAGTACAAATTTAGTTTACGTAGTCTTTCCCAGTAGAGTTCTTTGCAGCCATCAATCTTGGCTGTGAAATGTCTCTGCGTTTCTTCTAGTTTATTAATTTCTTCCTTTTTATATGGGGACGTCAAGACTGAGCGGTATTCAAGTTTTGGTATGATCAGTGTTCTCAACAGGGAAATCATTATTGTCTTGTCTCTCCTTTTGAACGTTCTTAGTACCTGTCCCGCGACTCTTTTTGCTTTGTTTATTGCTATCTGATTTTGTGTGTGTGTGTGTGTGTGTGTGTGTGTATATAGGCCATATATATATATATATATATATATATATATATATATATATATATATATAGAGAGAGAGAGAGAGAGAGAGAGGAAGAGAGAGAGAGAGAGAGAGAGAGAGCGTTTTAGACGACCGATCCCACATGCAATTATTTTCCTGGTTCTACACACGTTCATATTTACGCGGTTTGGCACAGAGTATGGAAACACTACCTCTGCTGCAGCCACTCGGTCAAGGAGTTATCGCTCAGTTCAAGAGACTACACGAAGTAAGTTCCTCGGGAGATGCTTCTTTTTTTTCTAAAGGCAATGGGCGAGAAGGAGTGTGTGGTTTCTCACTGAAATTCCATATCAAATGCCACCTCCATCATCATTGATGCTAGGACAAGTGAGGTATGAAGAACCTTTGGCCAGAAGTTATCTCCAACTTCGAGGATTTCCCTGACTCATACCCCGAGGTGCAAGACATCATCGGGATTGTGAAAATTGTCCCTGAGAAAGGGTTTGGCGACCTGGAGGCAGACAACATCGAAGAGCGCATTGAGTCACCGCAATGTTCTGACCCCTCAGGAAGTCCTTTAGATGACTGAAGCTATCGGCAAAGCCGAGGGACATGATGACAACGAAGTAGCAACGCCTCCAGCCGAGATACCCTCGTCAGTAATGAAGAAATTTGCAGAGTTCATGAACTCTGGCCTTGAAATTGCTGCCAGTGACCCCAATTTTGAACGGGCTTCAGAAGCTATCTTCAAGCGAAGAAAGCTCGTGAAGTTTGCCTGAAAGACATCGAGTCTCGGTCTCGCCAGAAGAAAATGACAAACTTCTTCGGTAAGGCTTAGTTCGATAAAAGTTAATTTCATCCCTCCTTTCCGTTGTCACCCCTCATCTTCATTATTTTATTCAAATATACGATACTTTTAATAAAAAGAAAGTAATTCGGGTTCTTTTTAATTTTTATTATTATTATATCTTTGAACGTATCTATTTTTTCTCAAGAAAATGTTAACAAAATTCTGCGCTGTCCAAACCTAAGCAGAGTCTTCAGAGAGGTATCCTCGCGTAGAATGTGTTAATACGCTGGGCTGCTGATGGGGCGTGGTTCGGATTCCACGTTAAACTGTAGGTCTAAGGTGGAGTGAAAAGCTTGACCTTCGTCAGAATGAACAATTCGGGCGGAAGCTAACCAAAGGTTACCAAAGGTATTACCAAAGGTATATATATATAATGAGCTTCTAGTAGTTCAGTGGTTACGGTATTAGACTTTGGGCGGTGAGGCTCTGAGCTCGCTCCCAGCTGCTGGTGCCACTGGGTTAGGTTGAACCAAACCCTTACCTTGTCAGTGCTTGGGCTTAGGTAAGCCAGGGGGCACATTCATTCCCTGAAGGTGGGAAAATAAGTTCCGGATATGTATAAATAGACAGACAGTTAAATAGACGCTCATTCAGACATGACACAGCTCATAAAAAATCGTACCTCACAATTTTTATACGTATAAAAAATTAATCCTGAACTAAAATAAATCGATCGTTTCTTTGCTTGTTTTAAAAGGAAGATACACTATTTTTCCTTTATCCCTATTCCCCGGAATAACAAAATAACCGTCGGTCATATTGGCTCAAACTCCGCTCGACGCCCCCTCAAGATATTTATTCTCCGACCATTTTAATGAAAAAGCCAAGATCATCTATATTGCCTCAATTATGCTAGAGGTGAATAGATTCTCTCTCTCTCTCTCTCTCTCTCTCTCTCTCTCTATATATATATATATATATATATATATATATATATATATATTACGTTAGTCTAACTCAGGGATGAACTGAATGCCAATTAAAAATTTCATGTTTTTTATTTTATTTCATTATTTAACAAATTTTTTAGATTATTTTTTGCGGAAGACATTGTTTGTCGAGAGAAAGGGAACATTTCAAAACCATAATAATTTCATGTAATTTGCCATATATATATATATATATATATATATATATATATATATATATATATATATATATATAAACTTGGTTGAATGGTTTGTTCTTAGGGAAACGTAGTTTAGCGAAGAATAGGAGGACGAAGAGATGGTGCATGTTTATTTACAAACGTTTCGAAAAAGTTCAATTTCCATCATCAATGCTAAAAAGTTTAAAATCAAATAGAAATAAATAAGTATAATAAACAAAAACAAAGAGTATATTAAAATGAACATGGGACAATGGCTACAATGTATTAAATTAAAATTAAGAGATTAAAAATGAAATAATATAAAGTATAAGAGTGAGGACACTAAGTAAAAAATATAAAACGGTTAAAAGGTGAATCAGAATTAAGGGGGGTCTTACCAGGTTACTAACGTTGTGAAAGACTAATTGTAAAGAAGATTGGGGATGGTTGGCTTGTTGAAAAAGTCCATATTAGAAAGATGGAGCCAGGCGGAGTGATAGAGGATTTCTTTTCTACATGAGAGTTTATTTGGCGATGTTTAGGTTGAAAGCAGAACTGTAATCGTTGAGGGTTGGCTGAATACTAAGTATATAAAGGAACTCAAGTATGCGGAGGTCTATTAGTTGGTTGGCAGAATTAATGATTTTGAAATTGGAGGGAAGTAATGGGTGGTTGTGAAGGTGGCAATGATCCCTTATTGCTGATTTGGAGGGTTTGTTCAAGGGTTGCGAAGTTCTAGTGGAAATACCACGATGCTCGTCAACTCTTGTTTGGTATTGGCGGATGGTACTGCCAATATAGTTCGCTTTGCAGCGAACACAATTAAAAGCGTAGATAGTGGACGAAGCAGTGGCTGGGGTGTTTTTTCTTTATGGTTAAGGTAAGATTTGATACTATTGTTGTTGGTGAAGACAAAATTAAATTTAATTTGGGGGTAAAGCGAGGTGAGTAGGAGACAGAATTCTGAAAGTATTTTGTGGCTGCTGTGGTCGTAATAGGGAAATGAAAAATATTGTACGCCCTTTTTAACAGTGGGAACTTTAAGTGGGGGGTTGATAAATATTATTAAGAAAGTTTCTGGTTAAAGATTGTAACAGATGGTTTGGAAAGGAGTTATTAATGCTGAAATTATGAATGAATTCTATTTCATGGTGGAAGGATAAGTACGAAGAGCATAGATGATAGGCGCAATAGATTAAAATTTTAATATTGTTTATTTTATATAGCAAAGGGGTGTGGCTTAGGAAATTAGTACCTAGGCCTGTGTACGTAGGTTTTCGATATATGGAAGTGCTGAATTTGTTGTTTTGCTTAGTTATTGTAATATCTAGGAAGGGTAAAGTGTTATTAGATTCGTCTTCTTTGGTGAACTTAATGTTTTTATGTTGAGAATTAAGGTAGTTAAGGAAAAGGGGGGGCGTGGTTAGCACTGTGGAAAAGGAGAAAGGTGTCATCAACGTATCTTTTATATAGGTGTGGTTTATAATGAGTGGGCAATGGAGTAGCCAGTTATTTTCGTGATGGCTGAGGAAGATGTTAGCTAAAGTGGTACTTAAGGGGGATCCCATGGCTAATAAATCCGTTTGTTGATAAAGTTGTTGGTCAAAAAGAAATAAGTGTCTGAAGCGGCAAGTGTAAGCAGTTTGGTAAATTCTTGTTTTGTTAAGTTAAGGACTGTGTTCGGATTGTTGGCGAAAAGGCTGTTAATACAGATCTCGATGGCTTCTTTAATTGGAACGTTGGTGTAGAGAGATACTATGTCGAAACTATGCATGTGGACGTTGTTGGAATTATTTATAGTCAAAATTTCTTTGACAAATTCGTAAGAGTAGGTGACGGAATATTCGTTTTGGGGAACGGGGGTTAAAGAGGGAATTAGGAATTTTGCTGGTTTATAATTGTTGGTGGTGTAGGCCGAAAGGATGGGTCTAATGGGTAAATTGGGTTTATGTATTTTGGGGAAACCATTGAGGGTACCTGGGGAAGAGCCGGAGGAACGTATTGGTTGTAGATGCCCTCTGAGATTTTATTCTGATCATATAGTTTTCTGAGGAAACGGTTAATTTTGTCTTCAAGTTTTAAGGAGTTAAAAGATTATCATTAATCTTTTTGAATTTGGTAGAATCACTAAGAACGTTGTGAACCTTATTAGTGTACTCTAATTTATTTAGAAGGACGGTGCCTTTATCGGTGCTACTATAGCGTGATTCCTACCGGTGACTTCGATACTATAGGGTGATTCCTACCCGTTTTGGTTCGAAACTACAGTACTGTAGTGTGTGATTCCTGTCCAAGGTATAAATGAAAATATAATAAATATAAAATGCTATTTATTATTCAATTTTAGTTATTTAAAAAATAGTTTCGGTGCTACTATAGTATGTGGTCTACCTACGATTGGTTAGGTTTAGTCACGATATTTTCGTTAAAACTAACGAAAATATCATGACTAAACCTTACCAATCGTCAAGGGCGATGGACATTGGAATGTAAACAAGCAATTAGTAAACAAGGTAAGAAGCTATAATTAAAAGGTAGACCGCAGAATCGAGGTAGGAATCACGCTATAGTAGCACCCCTTTATCTTTATCGGGACATGAAATAATAATGGAATCGTCTTTGGATAGTTCTTTGAGGCAGGAGAGGTCTTTTCTATTAATAAGGGGGAGAAAAAAACTTTGCGAGGTTTAAAATTATAAAAGTATTTATTAGCGATGTGAGTAATTGAGGACTTTAAAAACGGAAGTTTTGTCTCGTCAACTATTGAAATTTTTTTAAACCATGAAAGTTTTTCGAAAGCTAAAAAGTGTTTAAAATAATTTATGTTAAAATTTGACAGTTTAAAATCTAGGCTTAAAGAGAGGAGTCGTTTTTCGTTAGTACTTAGAGTTCTATTAGAAAAATTGAAGATGGTTTGATCAGTATTTAAGGGCTGAAGGTTGGAGTTTAAGCCTAATAGGTTTAATTTTCTATTGTGTCGTTGCTGAATCTGTTTTGGTTTTTTAGCATTAAATAGTCTATAAGACTTACAGATTCTTTCAGTTGAGTTAAGAGGAGATTATATTTAACAAGGAGGTTTTTACTGTTAAGAGTATTTAAATTTAATTTCTTTACTTAATAATTTGCACTGGAACGATTTGTTCCATTTCTCAAAACGTCTGTAAAAGCTACAATTCTGTTCCCAAATTCATTAAATTCAAATTCTATAATAAACGACTCTACAACTCTAATATATACAAATCGTTCCAATGCAAATTATTAAGTAAAGAAATTAAATTTAAGTACTCTTAACAGTAAAAAACTCGTTGTTAAATATAATCTCTTAACTAAAAGAATTTGTAAGTCTTATAGACTATTTAATGCTAAAAAAACAAAACAGATTCAGCAACGACACAATAGAAAATTAAACCTATTAGGCTTAAACTCCAACTTTCAGATTTTGAATCCTGATCAAACCATCTTCAATTTTTCTAATAGAACTCAAGTACTAATGGAAAACGACTCCTCTCTTTAAGCCTAGATTTTAAACTGCACAATTTTAACATAAATTATTTTAAACACTTTTTAGCTTTCGAAAAACTCTTTCATGGTTTAAAAAAATTTTCAATAGTTAACGAGACAAAACTTCCGTTTTTAAAGTCCTCAATTACTCACATCGCTAATAAATACTTTTATAATTTTAAACCTCGCAAAGTTTTTTCACCCCCTTATTGATAGAAAAGCCCTCTCCTGCCTTAAAGAACTATCCAAAGACGATTCCATTATTATTTCACGTCCCGATAAAGATAAAGGCACCGTCGTTCTTTATAAATTAGATTACATTAATAAGGTTCACAACTTTCTTAATGATTCCACCAAATTCAAAAAGTTTAATGATAATCCTTTAACCCTTTCCTTAAAACTTGAAGACAAAATTAACCGTTTCCTCAGAAAACTATATGATCAGAATAAAATCTCAGAGGGCATCTACAACCAAATACGTTCCTCCGGCTCTTCTCCAGATACCCTCTATGGTCTCCCCAAAATACATAAACCCAATTTACCCATTAGACCCATCCTTTCGGCCTACACCACCAACAATTATAAACCAGCAAAATTCCTAATTCCCTCTTTAACCCCCGTTCCCCAAAACGAATATTCCGTCACCAACTCTTACGAATTTGTCAAAGAAATTTTGACCATAAATAATTCCAACAACCTCCACATGCATAGTTTCGACATAGTATCTCTCTACACCAACGTTCCAATTAAAGAAGCCATCGAGATCTGTATTAACAGCCTTTTCGCCAACAATCCGAACACAGTCCTCAACTTAACAAAACAAAAATTTAACAAACTGCTTACACTTGCAGCTTCAGACATTTATTTTGTTTTTGACCAACAACTTTATCAACAAACGGATTCATTAGCCATGGGATCCCCCTTAAGTGCCACCTTAGCTAACATCCTCCTCAGCCATCACGAAAATAACTGGCTACTCCATTGCCCCACTCATTATAAACTACACCTATATAAAATATACGTTGATGACACCTTTCTCCTTTTCCACAATGCTAACCACGACCCCCTTTTCCACAATGCTAACCACGACCCCCTTTTCCTTAACTACCTTAATTCACAACATAAAAACACTAAATTCACCAAAGAAGACGAATCCAATAACACCTTACCCTTCCTAGATATTACAATAACTAAACAAAACAACAAATTCAGCACTTCCATATATCGAAAACTTACGTACACGGGCCTAGGTACTAATTTCCTAAGCCATACCCCCTTTGCTATATAAAATAAACAGTATTAAAATTTTAATCCACCGCGCCTATCATCTATGCTCTTCGTACTTATCCTTCCACCATGAAATAGAATTCATTCATAATATCAGCATTAATAACTCCTTCCCAAACCATCTGTTACAATCTTTAACCAGAAACTTTCTTAATAATATTTATCAACCCCCCCCCCCCTCCTTAAAGTTCCCACTGTCAAAAACGACATACAATATTTTTCATTTCCCTATTACGACCACATCAGCCACAAAATACTTTCAGAACTCCGTCTCCTACTCACCTCGCTTTTCCCCCAAATTAAATTTAATTTTGTCTTCACCAACAGCAATAGTATCAAATCTTACCTTAACCATAAAGAAAAAACACCCCAGCCACTTGCTTCGTCCACTATCTACGCTTTTAATTGTGTTCGCTGCAAAGCGAACTATATTGGCAGTACCATCCGCCAATACCAAACAAGAGTGGACGAGCATCGTGGTATTTCCACTAGAACTTCGCAACCCTTGAACAAACCCTCCAAATCAGCAATAAGGGCTCATTGCCACCTCCACAACCACCCGTTACTTCCCTCCAATTTCAAAATCATTAATTCTGCCAACCAACTAATAGACCTCCGCATACTTGAGTCCCTTTATATACTTACTAATCAGCCAACCCCCAACGACTACAGTTCCGCTTTCAACCTAAACATCGCCAAATAAACTCTCATGTAGAAAAGAAATCCTCCATCACTCCGCCTGGCTCCATCTTTCTAATATGGACTTTTTCAACAAGCCAACCATCCCCAATCTTCTGTACAATTAGTCTTTCACAACGTTAGCAACCTGGTAAGACCCCCCCTTAATTCTGATTCACCTTTTAACCGTTTTATATTTTTTATTTAATGTCCTCACTCTTATACTTTATATTATTTCATTTTTAATCTTTTAATTTTAATTTAATAAATTGTAACCATTGTCCCATGTTCATTTTAATATATCGTTTGTTTTTGTTTATTATACTTATATATTTCTATTTGATTTTAAACTTTTTAGCACTGATGATGGAAAATGAACTTTTCCGAAACGTTTGTAAATAAACATGTACCATCTCTTCGTCCTCCTATTCCTCGCTATATATATATATATATACACACACCCGAAGTTCAGTAGTTGACACACTCTGTCTTTAATATGTACAATATTAAAGGGAATAAATAGGCCTTGTAATACATGAACGGGACATTATTTGTGAATATTTTTTACTATTCTCTTTCATACAAATAATACGTGAACAAGACACTAAATGAAAGCTAATTACATTAAAAATACGAAAGGGATATTAAGCGGATACGCCTCTATGAAGGTATATATATATATATATATATATATATATATATATATATTGGGTGGCGCAAAAGTCGCGATTTATAGGAATTTTCATTGTTGACTATATCATTTTTTGGCTACAGTTCCGGATTGCCCCCACATTTTTTTATTAAAAATAGTTTCGTATATATACTGTATTTTAATTGTTTAATTGGGTGGGTTAGGTTAGGTTAGGTTAGGTTAGGTTAGGTCAGGTTAGGTTAGGTTAGGTCAGGTCCAGATAATAGACGAGATGCTGATACTTTATCACCAATTATCCAAAAACATTCTGAAGTTGGTACAATAATATGTTCTGATCAATGGCGTGCTTATTATCGTCTCACTGACTTTGGTTTCGAACATTTTACAGTGAACCGTACCCAAAAATTCATTAATAGTGAGACTGGTGCCAACACACAGACTATAGAATCACTTTGGCGATTGCTTAAGCGCAAGTTATCACCTGGTATTCGAAAAACCAACATCGATATGCATATTTGCGAATTTTTGTGGCACCGTCATGCTACAATCAACAATTTGGACCCTTTTGAATTTTTAATAGACTGTATCAAAATAATTTATAATCCTAATTTTCAATAAAATCATATTTTACGTTTTATTTGAATTTTTAATAGACTGTATCAAAATAATTTATAATCCTAATGTTCAATAAAATCATATTTTGCGTGTGGGGGGGGGGGGGGGGGGCAATACGGAACTGGCCCCCATTTTTTTTCTTTATGGTTGGGAATGGCTGCGAAATTAACAATAGACGAGAGGGTGAGCTTGGTTTTAATGTATGGAATACAAAGTACAACAAATCGATGAATCGGTACAGAATTTAAATTCTGTACCGATTCATCGATTTTTTTGTACCTGGTATCCCATACACTAAAATCAAGCGCACCCTCTCGTCTATTGTTAATTTCGCAGCCATTCCCTACCCTAAAGAAAAAAATAATATTACAGTCAACACTGAAAATTCCTATGATGCGCGACTTTTGCGCCACCATATATATATATATATATATATATATATATATATATATAATATATATATATATATATATATATTATCCTTTCAACCTTTCAATGTTCCGTGCGATGATTTCTCATTTCACGAAGGTCAAGCTTGTCGCCCCTCCTCTCGAGTTGGCCTGATGAAGTAGTGAGTTGATTTCTTGTACTCTCCACCTCACATAGCCAAGTAGGTACGCCCGGCTCATCGGGGATTGTTCTGAGCCAGGCCTCTAATCTTCTTTTGAAGATGTTCACCGCAACACCATTCGTGTTCCTTTTAGGTCTTTGGGCAGCTGATTAAACAGTTTTGGTCCTCTCACAACAAAACTATTTTCTTTCAGAGTTAAGGATGTTCCCTGTCTTGCCTTTAATTTGGGAACACGACACAGTATATATATATATATATATATATATATATATATATATATATATATATATATATATATATACAATTACGTGTGTATGTTACTTCCTATGTGTACATGTATGTATTTAGGTATGTGTCGGTATTCGTTTGTATTAATTTTAAGCGTTAGTTTATTATACAGGGTGTCCATAAATTATATTTACACATTCAAACCCTTTTAAATTATTACTTTTAAAATATAATTAAGTTAGATACAATGATGCAGTTTGCTACGTGTGAAAGAACATCTCATGACGAGGGATGCCGATATTGCGGACTTAAAAACAGAAGATTACGGACGATGTCACTGCGACCGTCAATACAAAAATGCCGAATCGAACTGGGATGGACATCGAATATTGTCTCCTCCACCCTATTATATGCAATGAAGATAAAGGGCCCTCACATCGCAGCATCCTGATTTTGAGAGTAAAACTTTGTGAAATGTCGTTTCACACGCAGCAAGCCGTATCATTGTATCTCATTCGTTCTTTTTTTATTATGGTTTGAATTTGTAAAGATAATTATGGGCACCCTGTATAACACTATTCGAAAGCGGACTTAAGTTTTTTAGTGCAGTAATAATCATTCGATAAGCTTCCAAACAGTTATTTCGAATTTGGTTCTTGTAGTTTTTATGGGCTTTCACTTTGAAACAATCTAAATAAAACACACACCACACACACACACACACACACACATATATATATATATATATATATATATATATATATATATATATATATATATATATATATATATATTAATAATAATACTTAAAATTGTCCTCTTTTATTAAATTCGAGGTTAAAATGGATAAAATATAGAGTTTTTGGTGTCTGAGAAATTATATGGAATCTGTTGAGACTGACTGTATTTCGGTTCAGCTTGTGTAGAGTAAACTAGGGCAGAATGCGCGAATGTAGTTTAGAAAGAAAAAAAATCCAGTACGTACATTTACGTAACCTCAAAATAGAAAGGATAAACGCGAGATGCGTTTTACTCCTGATGAAACATGCACACTTGAATTTACGATACATTATGAGTCATTGTTGAAGGTCTTTGCATTTAAACAAAATCTTTGAAAATCTATCATTATCAAGCAAAGATATGATTACGTCGCATTTTATGTGAAGAAACGGTTTTCGTCAACAAAAAGATCTTTATCTCTTTATTGAGTCATATATTGCACTGTATGACTGCACTATATGACAACGGAAATCCGAAGGACCTTCTATTTTATACATAAATTGTGTATGTATATGTATTTGTGTATATAGGGGTTATTTCATGTACGCGAAATGTACATTGACGCGAAACCTTTGAACACACACAACACACACACACACACACACTAATAATATTAATAAACACCGTTGTTAAGTCGAATCGGAAAGAATAGAGCGAGAATGCTGTTGAACTCCCAAAATAGGAGTTAGGTTGGGTTAAATTAGGTTAGGTAGAGTAAAGTGTAGGTTTGTTAGGGGAGGTTAGACACGGTTAAATTAAGTTAGGATGGATTGGGTAAAGTATTAGGCAAAAAGTAATAAAATAAATCCCGTTAATTAATATCAACAGGAATAAAACAATTTCAGTTGATTTCTTTTTGAAATTCGGTAATTAAATAAAAGCGGAAGAGTGTCGAATGGAACAATATAGAATTCGATCTAATTCCACTTCCTCGACCTTTATTCATGAAACTCGTATACACCCTATTGCATAAATCTTGTCCTCTGTACCTGCATAAAAGATCAAAGAGACGCAGCAATTTCATATATTTAAGTTTACCAACGACTCCCAGTTACCATGGAAACCAGTACATGTGTTCCGAATGAAACAATTTGTTGGGAAGCACACTTTAGGAATCTATTATTATTATTATTATTATTATTATTATTATTATAACTAGTCAATGCTTTTTAAGTTCAAAACATCAATTTAATTTTCTTAAAATACGTTTCTAAGTAAGTGCATAGTTTCCTTCAAAACAAACGTGTGTGTATATATTGTGGGGTTTCCATGGCAACTGGGCGTCGTTGATCAACTTAAATCTCTGAAATTGCTGCCTCTGTGTCTTTCATGGTATTTTATGCGTGCACATGCAGAGGACAAGCCTAATGCATTCGGGCACACACACACACACACACACACACATATATATATATATATATATATATATATATATATATATATATATATATATTAATTTGTTATCTAATTGAATCAAGTGTAACACACTTTTTTGCGGTTGTTTTTATCAGTTAACACTAAATCATGACGGATTTTTCTTATCTTTCATTGTTTGAATCGCGCCGCTGATAAGAGGCGATGCAGGAATTAAATAACTTCAGTTATGTATTTAAAATTTATTTAAAAGGTATATATATATATATATATATATATATATATATATATATATATATACAGTGGTGAGCTGCCAAAATTTTAACAACCGGTTCGCTAAGCTGCCAAAATTTTAACCACCGGGTTCTGTATAAAAAAATCTGAATTCGGCAATAAAAAATTGACAACCCTTCCCACCCGACCCTTTCGCAATTTTAATTAAATTAATTATCTCGCTCTTTGCCTTTTTCAAGTGTCTGCATTTTATGATTCAGCTAGGTATTAATAACTGCATGACAATTAATTAGTATAGTTAAGTAGAGAAATAGACGTTTCTAATGAAATCAGAAAAGAAGAATTATTTAATAAAAACCGATGAATCATATTATCTACATAGTTAAAATTAAATTGCTCAGTCAACTTTAGCAATAATGAATTATTAGGCAAAACATAAATATCAGTACATTTTATGCTTTTAAATTTTTTTTTTTTTAATTTAAACATTTTTACGTACCTTATTATTACTTATTATGGTAATAATTTCCAAATGGCTTCTAGGTTTTCTCCGTAAACTGTCGTTTTGGATACACGAACTCTGGTATCTAAAGCGGATCGATGACTTCTCATCCATGATTTGACATATGTTAACGGGTTCCAGAAGCTTAATGGTTTCCCCAACAAATTGATGGTCATAAAGCATGATATGTGTTTAGTTGTTAAACTTGCTCTTCTATCACTACAAATAATATTCATCACCGAAAAACCTCTTTCTGCTTCTGAGAGCTCTCTTCAGCGTCCAGCAAAAAAGTTAACAACCGGTTCTTATTTTCAGTGAGCGGTGGCAAGTTGTTACAGTAGAAGGAGTATCTTCATCAGAATCAGAGGTCCTCAGCTCAGTACCACAAGGAACAGTATTAGCTCCACTACTTTTCATAATCATGTTAACTGACATAGATGAGGACGTTACCAGAGACGGCACAGTAACGTCCTTTGCCGATGACACAAAGATCACTAGAAAAATAAGAAACCCAGAAGATATATAAGATCTCTACAAACCGACATGAACAGAATCTACAAGTGGATGGAAGACAACAATATGAAGTTTAACACTGAGAAATTTCAGCTGTACGGTACGGAAAAAGAGAAGACCTAAAATCTATGGAATATTATACCCCAAATGGATAGGAAATTCAGAGAAATTCTAAAGCAAAAGATTTAGGGGTTGTAATGACTGATGATGCCAAATTTGAAACACAAAATAAAATAGCAGTAAACAGAGCAAAGAGAATAACTGGGCAGATACTGAGAACCTTTAAACGAAGAGATAGGAATATAATGATTCCTCTATTGAAAACACTGATCATAGCCAAATTGGAATACTGCTCGGTCCTAACATGCCCATATAAAAAAGAAGACATTAGATAACTGGAAGGGATTCAGAAAAGCTTCACAGCCAAGATCAAGGGGTACAAAAAACTAAATTACTGGGAAAGGATATGCGAATTAAACCTATATTCACTGGAAAGGAGAAGAGAGAGATACCATTATTTACACTTGGAAAATAATGGAGAAACTAGTCCCTAATCTTACTCTGAACCCTGTAACTCTCCAAACAACAGTGGAAAGTAGAAAAGGAAGACTGTGTCGTGTTCCCAAATTAAAGGCTAGACAAGGAACATCCTTAACCCTGAAAGAAAATAGTTTTGTTGTGAGAGGACCAAAACTATTTAATCAGCTGCCCAAAGACCTAAGGAACACGAATAGTGTTGCAGTGGACATCCTCAAAAGAAGGTATATGTGAGGTGGAGAGTACAAGAAACCAACTCACTACTTCACCAGGCCAACGCGAGAGGAGGCGCGACAAGCTTGAACTTCGTGAAATGAGGAATCATCGCGCGGAACATTTGAGAGGTTGAAAGGCATATATATATATATATATATATATATATAGAGAGAGAGAGAGTTACAAGGAAAAGAAGTACCTCAAAAGGCCTTGCGGCCCATACCGAGGAGAGAGAGAGAGAGAGAGAGAGAGAGAGAGAGAGAGAGAGAGAGAGAGAGAGAGAGAGAGAGAGGCGAAAACTTTTCTTTTTGAAAAATCATGTTCATTTAGAATACATACAATTTTGTCCCCTATTATGTACGCGTATCTCATAGATATTTATGCTATCAGTGATATATATATATATATATATATATATATACAGGGTGGGCCAAAAGTCTGGATCCATAGGAAAATATTTATTTTAATACATAAATTACAACAAATGGTAAATACTTAAAATGAATATCGACTTTAACTCGTAAATGCGTATCCGTGATACTGTACAGTGTACAGTAGTTCGTACTCCAGTATAAATACTCAAATACTTTTTTTATTTCAGCCCAGAAATGGCTTCGAATCTAACAACAGAAGACCGGGTAGAACTTGTGCTCATGTACGCAAGACGGCGCTACACAGAGAGAAGTTGCTACCGAATTCAATAGAAATCATCCTGATAAGCATCCAGTAACACATGCGACTGTTGGCAAGTTGTTTAAACGTTTCAAAGAAACAGGAAGTGTACATGATCGACGGCGTTCTGGTCGTCCAAAAACTGCAACTGATGAAAATACCTCTGCAATGGTATGTGAAAATTTAACGAATAGTCCAGTAAAGTCAACAAGAAGATTATCAAATGAAACACGCATCTCGAGAACTTCAAGTCGAAGAATTATTAAAAATCATAAATTCCATCCCGACAAAGTGCACCCTACAAAGGTCGCCAATTTGAGCATTTGTTATAATTTGTTGTTTATACTGGAGTACGAACTACTGTACAGTATCACGGATACGCATTTACGAGTTAAAGTTGATATTCATTTTAAGTATTTACCATTTGTTGTAATTTATGTATTAAAATAAATATTTTCCTATGGATCCAGACTTTTGGCCCACCCTGTATATATACAGGGTCGCCGAGAGCTGCCACGGGCCCCGGGGAAGGATTGATATATGGGCCCCCCTGTTTACTCAGTATTTTATTTTGAATGTTTTTTGTGTACATAACGAGCAAAGTGATTATATGTCCAAGTCACTATTCAAAACATCCAGTATGAATAAACAACTCAGAAGAAAATGACCATTTTATTTTCGAATCAGTTATATTAATTCTATTATCATACAAATTACAAATGCAGTACCAGTCCATGCAGGCAAGATTTTCATAATTAGAAGCGTACTTTCTTTGCCTTCTCTCTAGCAAAGTGGTAAATGATTCTGATGAAATTTAAAGTACGGGCTAACTGCCTTTCAATTACAATGGTTCCCAAATCTGTCAGTCGGTCGGCGGCCCTGTATATATATATATATATATATATATATATATATATATATATATATATATTAAAATTTGTTTATTTATTTATTTTTGTGTGTGTGTGTGTGTGTACGCGCGCGCGCGTCTTTGAGTTGAATTTTGAAGCGTATGAAAGCTTTTACAATATATTTATTAGCAATATTATAACATAATACAATACTGTATAGGATTTTAAAACGTTAAAAGTACATATACATTATATACAAATCTTCAGCCGAACGAACGAATAGATAATATTTTTTCAGTAAAGGAATACACTACATAAGATACACAATATTAAACGGATGAAGAGAATATCACATCCATAGATTTATAGAATTTTGACATTTATGTTCGAATTTGTATTTAGTGGCACGTTAACACATTAATTTTAGAAACCACGAAACCATTTTTCGTGTTTGAAGCGTATTTTAAATGTCATGTACACTTATTTCGTTATAAATTTACCGTACAGTCGAAATGAACAATTCGGGCGGAAGCAAAACCAAGGTTAACCAAGATTGAGGTGATACTGTATTAGTTTTTCTTTAAAACTTTTAAAATACTTCCTTAGATAAAAATATAAATGTCTGCTTTATTGTATGGAATCATAATGAAAGAATTTTCGGTTCATTTTGTGTAAAGCAAGCTTGATTGACGGTTGTATCACTGTGTTTGTGATTTACGATAGATAAAAACACGCGCATGTACGTAATTCATGACCTTAAGATGGAAATAAAAAAAAATCCATGGTGTATCTTGCTCCTGATGAATCGTGCATCAGGACCTTATATAACAAATACCATTGTGTCTATTCCACACAAACTTACCAAAATATAGAATAAAGGAATTTCTTTGAACAAACCAGCATCAAATATCTTTTCCATCGGTGATGAGTTCCGTACGGGAGTCACGCGGGTACGTCATTAATCCTCCATATTCGTTAAATCAGCAAGGTTCAGCGACGATATGTCTGCCCAGTAGTTGGATGGGTGACTGTCTTCCCCGTTCAGATGATGTAGCGATCCGTGGTTCGGAACGTATGTAAAATTGTAGGTCCTTTGCTTTGCCGTAAGGATGTTAAAACCTCCCTAAAGTTATTAGCAATTTAGCAGAGTTACTACTGACTTGGATACGAACCTGTTCCATATATTATTTTCAGAACATTACCTAAGTTTTATATGCAATACTTACATTATTTTAGTAAGTTAATCATCCTTCTGTGTGTAAGTGATTTGAGTGTTTTCAGTCTGAGTTTAAGCGTTGTGCCCACCCAATGGGAAAGGAGGTTTTTAGATATGTATGTATATGCATGCGTAATACTTAATCTTATAACTTCATATAGCGATCACTGATTTACACACACACACACACACATATACATATCTATCTATATACACCTTGGTTGGTATATATATATATATATTGGTTACTATAATATATATATATATATATATGTTACAATCAAAGTGTGTAACCAGCCATTTCGCGTAATGGCTGAAACTTTGTCATTTCGCGAAATGGCTGTTTCACTTGGTCATTTCGCGAAATGACTAAAATCTTCAGCCATTACGCGAAATGGCTGAAATTCCACTTGGTTATTTTGTGCAAGATCATTTGCCCAGTTACTTCAACTGTATGCCCTTGACAATTGGTTAGGTCAAGTTGTGCTATTTTCGTTGGTTTTAACGAAAATAACACGACTTAACCTAATCAATTGTCAAGGGCATATAGTTGACCTAACCGGGCCTTCAATGGCGGACATCGGAATAACATTAAGGCCCAGTTCACATTTGAAAACCTCTATATTGAAAATTCAAATTCAAATGTGTTCAAATGTGTATTTGAAGTGTTTTTCACTTATTTGAACAGACTTGTGGATGTATGTACGTTTTAGCAGATTTATGTTAGTTAAATAAAGGTTTCCAATTTTATTGTGATATTTGTTATTTCTATGAATTCATAACAAAAGTCATTTTAACCATTTCACGAAATGACCAAGGTGGAATTTCAGCCATTTCGCGTAATGGCTGAAGATTTTAATCATTTCGCGAAATGACCAAATGAAACAGCCATTTCACGAAATGACTAAAAGTTTCAGCCATTACGCGAAATGGCTGGTTACACACTTTGACTGTAACATATATGCCCCAGGTAAAGAAGTAAATATAATATATAAAACAGGATTTAGTAATAAAATAATTATCAAACGTAATTCCATTTAATTGTAGTTTTCTCATAAAAGTTGTTATAAATCAATCATAACCAATATATATATATATATATATATATATATATATATGATGGATTTTGATGGGTAATTTGCTTAAATATTAATTAAAACTCCAATTTTCGATTGGTTTATAAAATTACAGGTTGGTTTAATTTAAAAAAATGACATGAAGATAATTCAGTGTATTTGAGATTACAGGTAAATTGTTTTGCTAAATTCAGTATTGGCATTTATCAAAAAATTATTAATAAAACGTCTGTGGTGTAAAAAGAAACTTTGTATTAGGTTAAGGAAAATTATACATTACTGTAAAAGGCTTACATTGAGCATATAAATTTAGAAGCCTCATAAATCTACGACGACTAGTAGAACATCTTTTAGAAATAACCAGTGAATAGCCGATGGATGCCTGCGGCTCGAGGCAGGAAAATGTAGCTCCTCCCTCCTATCCTCATTTTCTCTGTCTGTCTCTCTCTCTCTCTCTCTTTTTCTGTCTCTCAGTTCATCTCTCTCTCTCTCTCTCTCCCTCTCTCGCTCCGTCTCACAAAATTTTAGATTTCACGAAATCAGAATTCAGTGTTGCGTTGACTTGCGAGTGGAGAGGTACGTGATCGCGGTTCGTTACTTCATGTGAGCATGTAATGTGCATCATTAATTTTTTAATGTAAATAGGTGTTTAATGGCTGTACTCCACGTGTTTTTAATTAATCTATTATAAATTACGGAAATTAAGTGTTAACGAATTGAAATATAAATGTTCTTTTGAACAGCTGTTCAGTGTTAACAGAGTGGGAATATTCAAAAGCATTTGGAAGTAAATATCTTGGAACCAATGCGTTTCTGCTGGCCTTTTAGGCCTTGGTTTAATATTACTGAAAGTAAGTAGATCCTTTTGGCTTTGATCCTAGTTTTGGTAGGCGTTTTCCCAAACTTGCGTTTAACTTTGGCCATAAAAGCGTTAGTTGTAGGCCCCAACTCCAGTTACCAGGTAGCTTTTGCCGAAAGTAGGCCTATGTACTATTAGCCTATTCTTGCTTAAAAAAGTCAGTTAAGTAGGCATAGTGTACCTTGCTTTAGCTGTGTCTAAGCTAAAGATCAATTTAGCCTCTAACGAGTCGAGTCTCATTATGTATTAGGGCCCTAGTAAGGTAGGGTATAAGTTAGGCTAGCCTTCGGCCTTTTCCCTTTATATTTTTTAATAGTAATAATTAATGCCTGGTACTTCGGTAACTGCCCTTGGCATCAGTTTGCTTATACAGACATTTTCATTTTATTATAGCTAGACTAGACTTAAGCTATCCAGTGCATCCAGGTCGAACTTTAGCCTAGGCTAGCTGTAAGTTATCCTTTATGCGCGGGCCTATGCGTTGCTATAGTGCTGCAGAATTTGGGATAGGTCTAGCTAGGATAGGACTAATTTAGTCCCCAAATTGACTAGGGTGATTTATAATTAGGCTAGGCAGTAAAATTGCAGAATCCAGACTCAGTTCAGAGACAAGAATCCATAATTTCTTACCAACTTGACCTAGTCTGATTTAGTGTATTATTAAGCTTATTATGAACTGTCTTTGAAATGCGTCAAAATTCAGGAAATTCACCAGTTAAGCTAGGAAGGCAAAGGCCCATAGCTTCCATATAAGTTATAAATATTCCGTCTTTGTATAGGGACCTCGGCTTAGATCTCATTGGAGTCTTAGCCTACTGTAGATGTGATGAGAAGTTCATGGACCTGTTGGTCACGGTATGCCATAGTATTATGTGACAAACTCATCAAACGTATAAAGTTTGCGTTAGGTTAATTTGTTGTAGTCCTAAACTAAGACATTTAGCATATATTACCGGTAGTCTGCTTTATATATACACACCCACATTGGATATCCTCTCCTCATTTTGCACGTCTGTCTCTTTACCTGATCCTGGGCTTTCAGAACATTTGGTTTTTGGCCTCATTTGTTTATTTGGACCTGCATGTTTTGATGTGTAGCTTACTTCAGCTTGAAGTTGATTGTTGAGTGTATTCACCCAGAATTCACTTAATAGAAACTGCACACTAAATTGTGTAGACCTGCCTGATTCTATGGCACTTGGGTAACCAATTAATCACTCGGATAAATTTTGGTAGGCATAAGGTAGTTCTCTCAGACCAACATATTTAACGGAAGGAATGTCTATTGGATTATCAATTTAATGTATAGTTGAAATAGGTGGGGGCTTAAAAGTTTTTCATTTTAGCTTCGGAATGTGAGCATTGAATTGTTGGGTTGAATCGCGTGTCACTCATTCCGATTTACGACCCAAAGCTGACAGGTGACTAACACTAAGCGTCAGCGAAGGCAGCCTCAGACAGCTTCCACGGGACTTTTGCATAAAATGGTAATAAATTAACAGATTTAGTTTGTCTCCTTTCCGTCTGTTGCCCATAGTTGAGTTCAAGACCCGTTCAAACTTGACTCCTAAATCAAAAGCGCAAGCTTAAGTAATAGGGACCTTTGTCTGAACCAACGCTTTAGGCCTAACCGTACCATTATATACGCCTTCGGGCCTCTACCTAATTTAATTTTATAAACATAATACCTAGCTAATGGATGAAGCTTAAGGTAAATGTTATTTGTTCATAAGAATTGGGATAGGCCTATAATATTCCAAAGTACCGGTGTATATATAGCTTGTCGCTTGAGATATTATATAGGCCATTATGGTACTGCCGAACATGACAACGGTAGGTCGTCGTCTTGAAGATCGATAAAGATATAAGACTACGGCCTCGGTTGATTTTGGAGACAAGCGCATAGGGTGAGTGAGCTATAATAGTAATAAAGACATTTTGGGTTTAACCTCCTTCGTAACGGAGAAGAGCTACAGCTTTACATGAACTCCAAACCATCAAAGGCTCGCTACATCATCTGAATGCCTAGAAAAGTCACTGATCCAACTGCTGATCACACCCAACGTCTCTTAACTTCGCTGATCTAAAGGGAACCGGTGTTGCGATGTTGCCACGACGGACAGTATTCCGACAGCTGGGCGTTATATAGAAACAGTACGCTTGAGCTAATCCTCAGAACCTATGTAGAAGATAGTAACTTCATTATTTCTCACTCAACACTTTAGGAATAGCTCTATTTAGTTGCGTTTAGGCAGTAGTTTTATTAGGTAATCAGTAATAACTTTGGTACTAGTTTGAAAACTATCACTTTATAAGGCTGCAACAGGACCCAGTATAGGTATTGCTTCATTTTGTTGATTTGTCGTACCCTGTTAGTACCGGGTGCCGATAAGGCCTAGCCTACTTCAAAATATTATAGGTGCCTACAGTTTGTTTAATGGTCAGATAGGGGCATGGGGCAGGCCTACACTATAGTCAGTCTTGCCAAGGTAGCCTATATTTCATGTTTCATGAAGTGATTAGCGGAATGTGGTAAGCCTAATAAATCTTAGTTGTGAAGTTACTCTCGCGAAAGCACAGAATTGTTGGGATAAGCGAGAATTCTCGGGGACAAATTGTAGTAAATAAAAGCCTATCATAACCGAAAATGAGTTATGCACTGGTCCCGTATAATTACTGTCCGATCGTGTTCGTCAAAATAATAATAATAATAATTCATAAAGGCGTACTGTAAGACACCTTTACTAGTGGATTATACGTTGGTAAAGTTAACAAAAAGTAGCCTGCCGTTGCATTTCAGATGAAGTCTCCCGAGAGTCGTAAGTTTTGCTTTGTTTAGCTTTCCATATGACTCTAGACGTAAACCTTTTGGAAGACGTCCTTAATTTATTTATGCGTATTATTGAGTCGTGGGCCAGTAGGACCTATTAGTTTCTTTTTAAATGCAAATCGTGTATAGTGGTCGTCTTGTATTCTCATCCCTGAATTCCAGTGATTACAACGGGTTGTGTAAACGTAATTAGCCTCTTCAAGCCCCGTGGATGTAAGCGCGGTGACCGCCAAACAAACATTAAAAACGTCTCGAGTGTTCTTACGAGCATTCATTCCCTGAACAGAATGGAAAGAAGCTTCGCTCTTAATTCTCAAAGTTTTGACGAGGACAAAAGGACTGAAAACCCAGCCCGGAGGGACACTCGTCTTAAGCTGCTTTGGGGATTTGGAGGCGGTAATTTCATTTTTTTTTTTTTTTTTTTTTTTTAGTAAAGGGGGACGACTTTTAGATCTTCAAAGTAAAACGCCAAAAGTTGGTAAAAACAGAATTCGGGTTTTTATTTTTTTCTTAGTTTTTGTGGTTACACGACGTTTTTTGCGTGAACGTTAGCTTTAAATATATTGTTTTCAATCGTTATTATCTGAGTAACAGGAATTCGATAAAACTTTGCTGATTACTACTACCATACTGTTACTGCTTAGCCTAAAATAATAAATAATGGTCTTTATCTAATCCAAACCCAAGCTAAGCATCAGTGAATACGGTAGGAGACCCTCAGCTTAGACCTAAAGAATAGCTCGTTTATTCGTAATATCCATAGAATAAATAAGCCACAATACGCAAAAAGTTCTTCAATCCAGAGAGAATAAACTAAGTGTTCGAATTACTCGATTGATCGGCCGGAAATGTTATACGAGTCTGTATTCACACGACACTGCAAATTCTATCCAGTTTCTTTCAAAAGGCACGTTAGAACTTAACCTATGGCCTCTTGTTGTTGCCTTCATTATTTTGTATTCTGAAGTTCTTTTGTCGCGACTTTATCGTAACCATATGAGGTATACTCGGTCACTATTTGGTACTATCTTCTTCAAAGCGATGGCCCGTCTCGGGTCCCCACACGCCAATTCAGGCGCCCCTAAACCTGTTGGAACCGCCTAGGATCCATCCTGTTTCGGAATGTCTTACTTTACGATCGGCGGAGTTTGAAAAAGTCGCTCAAAATTTCCGAAATTGTAATCGTTAAAGTCGAATATAAATCCTGTCTCAGAGAAAATCATGTTTAGACGTGTTGCATGGAAAAGAAGCGTCATCGTAAAGTACTATGAGGGAAATCATGCGCAAACGCGTTGGCAAAAAGTATACGGCTGCCGGTCGACACTATTT
Source organism: Bathynomus jamesi (assembly GCA_023014485.1). Taxonomy (NCBI): domain Eukaryota; kingdom Metazoa; phylum Arthropoda; class Malacostraca; order Isopoda; family Cirolanidae; genus Bathynomus; species Bathynomus jamesi. Next base: position 239,883 of record JAJOZX010003119.1, read on the forward strand.
TAAACTGAACTTTACAAAATTTGTACTTAAGTAAATAAGTAATGCGCGTAATAATAACATTTTAAGTTTTTTATTCGTGGAAGTCTTTGAGCTACTCTCAAAATCCGCAAAAACGGTCGATCTGAAATGCGTTCAAAGATCCAATAGGTCCCAGGGTACGGTTACCCTGGTTTTAAATAAATAAATAACATCGGAGATTTAGGTGGACCACCGAGTCGACCGGACCAGTAGCAATTAATGATTATTTGCAGACAGCTCCTGAATTAACGTTCTTACTATATAACGTATTAAATTAATGAATTTTTCAAATTTTATCTTCTATATAAATTAAGTTTTTGTCTTCGGTTGTACTTTGAAAATAAAACGGGAGAGTGGTCAACCCTATCCAAGGGTGCCGTGATTGGTTTGTGGTACCCCAAACAAACTTCTTGGAAGGAAATAGAGTTTACTTCATAGACGTTTGGTTAAAGGTAAAGTCGGAGAAAAGGATTTGCAAAATTCTGAAATTTCAAAAAACGGAGAGCGGCCAATTTGAGGTTTTAAGAAGAAGAACGAAAGAGCCTGAATTTTTTCATGGATTATATTTATAATTATCAAGTACTTTCATACCTTACTTTCAGTTACCTCCGTAATTTAGTAGCTTGGAAATATCTTGAATAATCTTTTAAGTTTGTGTTGGGGTCTAGTTTTTCTTTGCATCAAGGAATTTATCCGATCACGATGCGAAAAACGAGCCTCAATCATCGGGTATTAATAATGTAGCCTATATAGGCCTATTCCTTCTCTTAATGTTTTTGGTAGAATATGTATCATCAAGTTCGGTAGTATTAAGTCCGCATCTGGTTAGAGTTAGTACCGTCACTTTCCCAACTTCAAAAAATAGAAATAGTCCTGAAAATTACTCAACTTTAGAAAATGGCGGGTAGGCTTCACAATAATTTTTGGAAGAATGGGGCATGCTGTTTAGTTGTCACACTCGGATGAAACATCAGTATGCCCAATTGACATTTTTTTTTTTACAATTTAATATTTTTTTTTTGCACGCAGATAATGCCCATTCAATGTAGGCCCTATCTCCTCTCTAGAGCTTTAGGTAATTTCATTTGTGGACATTGAACTACGTAACTTTTAATTAGGGTTCTTTTCGTGACGCACGTAATGGGAAATATACCACAGTGACCTCTTAATTAATTGGGTCAATGTTTTGATCTTTGCATTCATCCTAAATCCCATACCGTACTTTAACCAGTGATTTTTAATTCTTTTTTTTTTTTTAATGAAACTTAGAGTAGACCTTACCTTATACTAGGATAAGTCTCGCAGGCTCTGTAAATCAATAGGAGTGTATATCGTACTATACGATATATTAAATAATCCCAATTTACCTTCATTGAAAACGAGTTGATATTCATTTTTATAATTTAAATTATTATTCTTTATTAAAATCTTAAAAATATTTTGCGAATAATTGGTAAGTTGTCTTCTGCGGTTCAAAAATAGGATAAGTAGGCTCCCAGCCTACGTTCATAGTACGGCTAGACTTGTGGCCAATATAGCCTATTTAAATATCTTACAGCAAGGTAGTAGTAATAGTTCCAGAAAAAAGTTGGGCTAGAAATCTAAAATTTTAAGAAGCAATAAAATTATTAATGTTAAAAACAAAACCTAGTCATTACTAATTAGTATTTTTTTGTTTTTTTAAATTATTGTTTGTAAGCGAACTGTTTTCGGAAACTAGTACGTATGAATTAACTAGACCTTAATACGATATTATCCTGTAGACAGGTTTACCTCTATATGAATGTTTCGTAAAAGAAATAATTTCCACATTCGAGGCAGTGTTATGCTTGCGTTTATACCAAATTTATTTATTGTTTATTCATAATAGTTACCACGTTGTAATTGTAGCAAGTGACGCGAGTATAAACAATTTCGAATTTAATAAAACGGTTACCAAAGTACGACAGCTAGCCTACCTATTTAAAAAAAATTACACGCATAAGTTAGAGAAAAAATAGTTTTGACAATTCTAGGGTCTGAAGCAGAATTAACTGCTTCATGTGTTGAATTGGAAGTTACCGACCTAAGTCCGGAAGGCTTATATTTTTAAGTAGGCCTATTGTAGATCTGCAGTAATAAGAATTACGGTAGGTCTATGTAGCTGAACTAGCTATCGTTGAAATGAAAGTTTTATGTCAATAAATATAGACGTATTTGTTTCTAGGCCTATATATCATCCGAAATTTTTTTTTGAAGTGGGCCTACCATATATCAGTACCAGACATGGGGTCTATTACTGGGTTTCTATTACTATTACTTTTGATTTCTTCTATTACTATTACTCGTACTTGGTCATCTATTACTATTACTTTTGTATGTAGGGTACTTCACTCATTTGAAAAGGATCTTTGTCTATTTAAATGCATTTAGAAGCAGTGTGTTAACAAATATTTGTTTCAACCAAATCATTACAATTTCAGAGAGTAGGTCTTGATAAATTTTACTTTATTGAAGGAAAAATTTGCTACAATATTAGTTAACATACGTGTTTATTTTAGTTTAGATTTAGTTCATTTTTCAGTTCTTTGTTCACGCAATATGTCCATTGCCACTGTAATAGAAAAGTAATAGACTATTTTCTATTACTATTACAGCCAAAAAATTATGATCTATTACTCTTACTTGAAAAATCCTATAATAGATAGTCTATTACTATTACCCCCGTCTGGTCAGTATGGTACTACCTAAATATCAATGAAATTTAGTGTTTGTGTATTGTGGTTAGACCGTTAGAGGCTAGTGTCCGTAGGATACAGGCTAGCTACAAGAATATGCATGTAAGCAAAGATTTTATCGAGGGGTACAAATTTTACTTTCAGAAAAGACTATATTTTTCGATTCTCCGAATTGGTTAATAAAATTATATTAGTCTTTTAAATTTGTTTAGGAATTAAGTTAAAAATTTTTATCTTACTTTTACAGATATTCGAATTTTGTTTTATCAAGGAAAAAATAGGTGGGGCAGTGAGTTTGGTGGAAAAACTTGGGCCATTTGTTACGCTTTAAGCATCTCAAAACTACAGGGAAGATAAAGCCCTATTAGCCTCTGGATAAGACCTATGGTGAACTTCAGGGTATAAAGAAGGGGGAGATTCAGGGCAACACACACACACTAAGGTGGAATGACGAGCTTGACCTTCGTCAGAATAAACAATTCGGGCGGAAGCAAAACCAAAGTAACCAAGGTACACTTAGACCAACTCTAATCTTCAACCGATTACATAATTTCTATGAATATTGCCGTAAAAATTACTGGGATTAAGAAAATGACCTAATAGGTCTAGTAGACCTAATGTTGACAGCAGTCTAGATTACAGTGTAAACATAAGCTTTATGAAATAATTGATATATCTTATACGATATTGTAGGCTTACAGGGTTTTGGTGGTTTCTATTTAGCCTGTAAGCGTAGAACTTATTTTTATATATTTTTGGCACCATAAGACATTTGAAATAGAAATTTAAATTTCCAACCACTAAGTCGTAGGTCTAGGCAGTTATTTATATTTTTAATATATATATGTATATATATATATATATATATATTATGAAACTAGTCGTGGAAAGAGTTAGGTCGGGTTTCAAAAGGAAGTGCCCCTTTCGGTAGTTTTCAGCATTATTTAACTTTATTTGGGTAAAGCTAAATTACATACTTCCCTAAAGTAAGTAACACCTTAGGCTTCGTGCTGCGATTAGGTTAGACTTAGGGAGCGCCAATTCTAAACTGTGACCGCTTTGAGCTTGTTTGCCACCTCCCGGGGTCATCTTTGAACAAAGTCGAGAAGGGAGAGAAAGTTGAAGCTAAGCGATGACTTCTTTGACCACTATTTATGATTTTTTAATAAAAAGACTTTAAAATAAGAGACAAACTCGTTTGCACTTCAAATTTTTATTCTTTCATTGTATTTACTTACTAAGGTTCCCATCATACCAAATTATTTAACAAGTTTTTAAAATTTAGGCAGACCTACATTAGCGACTCGCAGGAAGTGTTCCATGGAGTTGCCACAGGCTATGCTGATTCCCGGTTAATTTTAAGGTTGATGGTAGGGGGAACGGTAGGTCTATTCTGTAGGCTATATGTTAGTTTATTGGCATGTTACCACATGGGAGCGTACAGCTGATTGTACCGCATTTATAATTAAATAGTGTTCCAGTAAATAAATAGGCCTTAGCCTACCGTACTTACGGAATACGAAAAAATAACGCTCGCAGCTTAGTAGGTTGAAGATAGGCCTGAAGTTACCGTATCATCGACCAGCCAGGTATCATACGAGTATTATAAAAATCGCTTTACCCGTAATATTCTCGTGTTTGCCCTTTCACGCGAGATTTGGTTGAGAGTCTATCAATTCTAATTTTGCTAACCTTTGACACAAAATTGGAATCAACACAGTAAAAGTAGGTAAAAAGTACGTTTGTGTATTGACTATTTTACGTTGCGGTCGTATACTATACAAAGCATAGCCTAACACAGTCTGATTGCGAGTAAGCAAATTAAAATCACTCATATGAGTAAATGAAAATGTAATGATGGGTGTTGTTAAAACCCCTTCGTAACATCTAAGGTCAATAACGGAGGGGACCTACGGCTTTACGTGGGATCTGAATGCAGAGGACGGTCTCCCATCCAACTAACCCCGTCCCACTGTCACTTCGCTGATTGACGGGAAGCAGTGTTAACGACGGTAATGAGAACGTAGATCTCTATTTTTACGTTACCAGGCTCGTGTCTGTGTATAAGTGGTTTAGATGTTGGATTGAGATAAAGTATGGCTGAGGACTGACTTTGTAATTTCAGACTATTTTTGGCTGGTCATGGTTCGAATTCCACGTAAGCTCTAGGTCTAGGGTGCGACGAAAAGCTTGACCTTCGTCAAAATGAACAGTTAGGGCGGAAGCATACTAAAATTTATATATATATATATATATTAATATATATATATATAATATATATATATATATAATAAATAAATAAATAAATAATTGTGATTTATTTACCTAAAAATCAGTCTGTTCAACCCTGACAACCCTGCTATAAATCTATATAGTCTACCTAATATTTATAGGAGACTTTCGTATAGCAACCATATTACAATCTTTTTCGAGTTTTCATCTTTGTTAGTAGATGTTTTAGGTTGGCTTTAATGACGAAAGTTTGAACAGTGGAGAGAGAGATTGAGTTTTGCTTCAAAAAGAAATGCAAATAATAGAAGTGCATCGATATTAAAGAACAAATATCAGAAGAAATAATGGGTCTGAAGGGGAACGGAGATTCGAACAAAAGTGTTTTGGAAGACTGGTAACACACGTTTCTACTTCGATGTGCTGTAAGCCCCCCCCCCCCCCCCCCCTTCTCTCCTCTCTCTCTCTCTCTCTCTTCTCTCTCTCTCTCTCTTCTCTCTCCTCTCAATACAGAGTATTCCGTAGGCTTCACTGAGCAACAATGCGGAGGGTGAGGAACAAAGCAGAAAGAACCAAGGGGCCAGGAGAACATATTGAAAAGTAATACAAACTACGAGAAAAGCTAACACGGTAGGATGGAAAGATTAATAGGAGATTATCCTTTAAATTATTACTTGGTTCGTAAGGTGTCTATAGATTTGGTCGGTGGGATCCTTTTGTTCACTCAACGGTGGACTTTAGCTACAATCTGCTCAAAACCTGTAATGTAATTCTGAAGCATGTGCCGCACTTAGAATCCGCGTTGCAGCATAAAGAACTTAAAACCTCTGACGAAAGTGGAAAATTTGATGGTAAATGTCGGCTTACGAGGGTTTAAGAACGGTCTCGTTTTAGGATTTTACCTAGGTTACGATAGGCAAACACTGAGAACTAGAGCCTAGTTTGTGAAGTGTGTCGATGATATTCTTATACTTGGTGCATTATTCAATTTTCTCAAGTGATTTCGCTATTTAATTTCAGCATTTTAAATAACTCTTGTTGTAGGCACTTGAAATTTCCATTGTTAGGTATAGCCTTAGTCGTAAATAATGATAACGGTTACGATGCTGTGCCAATGAATCTTGTTTTATGTCTATCGTAGTTTCGCTTATTCATTAAATGCGCAAAAACAACATAAAACAAGGCTGAACAGAATGCGCATAATAAAAAAAAGTTGTAGAAAAACATTAAAATTGTCACGCAATGACTTAAAAATGTACGCATGGCGCGTTCGCGTATTTAAACACCTGAGAAATGAGAACGTCATTTATCCAGGTGTGTAGAAGATCCGTTCCGAATTTAACCGTATATACAGGGCCATTTTCAGTAGGCCTTCAGTTGTGCGAGACAAAAGTGTCTAAAGTGTTGTCCTACGCGATTGAACTACGTTACCCGTAGGCCTATGCTATTGGAAATCTTTAATTATTAAGATATCGCGATTCTGTATAGAAACGCCAAAATTTTCTTTACGAGTTACGCTACCGTATGAGATTGTTTACGAGTTAGTCGTAGACTTACCATATCGTATAGGACAGGCCCAGGCTTAGCTAACGAAATTGTTTTTTATTTAGACTCGCCTAACCACCTCGGCTTTAATTTCTTCGGACACTGACTACTGTAAATGTTACGCCTCGAACTTCGGCCTAAAGCTAAATAACCTGTGTACCGTTTCTGATTAGGTACAATAGACTGGATTAAATGAGCATGATTGTATTTATTCTACTCCAGTCATAAGCCTAATGCCCATGAAACATTTTTTACTACTACTACTAAAATAACAGGATATGGTACTAGACGAGCATGATACTGTAGGCACATTTGCCACGTGTCGATGAGAGATTAGTCCTTAGGTAGGCTATACCCTTCCCTACGATACTTCGTATTTAATTCAGAGTGTAGGTCTACCTAGAGAATGGCCTTTTTCTAGAGAGCTTCAGCTTCAGTTTCAGTTTAATTCTAGTTATGTTGTAGGTCCCTTTCAGTTTGAGTTTGAATTTTTGAAAACGAAATTTTTAATTTAATTTCTAATTGCAAAATGGAATTGGAGTTGCTGTATTTTCTACGTGGAACCATTCTGATAAATCAAGCTTAGGCCTACAACCTAGCGTTCCATGGATTAAAATGGTAAAATTGGCATTTTTAAACGTGTTGATACGCCAGTACGAACGATGAGAATGAAGACAAAGCTAACGGAGACAATGGATTAAGATGTTTCACTTAACTCTTCATTAGTCGCGTGGACGGATTATTACGTAATATTGTTTCTACATTGCGTCGTCGGGTCATTTTGAGGGGTTAATGTTTAACGTAAACGATTAACGTTTATTTCAAACAGAGAGGCCTACGTCATAGTCATATTGCGATACTGTTTCTCATTATACCAGCGAGGTTAAGCGACGTTGGGTCTGTTAAGAGGTTGGATGTGTGACCGTTGTCCGCGTTCGGATAATGTAGCGACCGACCCCTACGGAAAGCTCTTGGCTCCCCCTCCCCGTCATATGATCTTAGATGTTACGGGGAGGCTAAACATTATCATTATTGCAAATAGACCTACTGTATCGTTCAATACGGGCCTATGTTAAATGTAGGATAATATAGGGTGTTTCTAAAGTCGCTAACCCATTGTGAATAACGTTATATATATAGAGGGTTGCCCGACTTCAGAAACACCCTGTAGTTTCGCCCTGTCCACACTTCGCACCGGACCATTGCTATTTCAGTTCACCCATGAATTTTAACGGTACCAAATAGTTCCGTTTTAAGGCCGTGTATAGTATTGGTATTCCATTAAATAGCAGGCCTTTTAATTAAACAATAGGTCTAATTCCAAAGTACAAAACTTTCATCTGGTTGCAGGTGCTACCATGGCCGCCTTAGAGTAGTATTTTTTCTCTCACCCTTCTCGATGCTTTAACTGAAAGCTGCTTTTTTTTCAAATTTTAGTAAATTGGAGTTTTGGAGCAGGCGTTCGTATTGTAGACTTGGCAGTACTGTAAGCTGTCCTGTCGTTGTTGCTTCTGTTGTTAGGCCAAGCAATGGTCTAGTCTTGTTTATTTAGTATTAATGGGCTTCTGTAAAGTAATCGGCTTAGTCCAATTCAGTGGTGTTGGACCTCCTTTGATAAGGGAGGGTTTGATCCGATACTGTGGCTTGGGTGCGGACCCCATTTAACATTTTTTAAAAACAGGATTAAAGATAAGACATATTAGGGTCCTAATTGGTAATTATTTAAATTTTATTTAACTTTTACGCTATTTTAGAGTTCGCTTTTCATCAGGATACCACATTAGTTCTTTCTCCAGTTCTAAGGTCAGTTTCTGAGCTAGTTAGTGTAGACCGGTGTTTCTTAAGGTGGGGATACGCGCCAGGTCAACAAGATAGAAGTACATTCCAAAATAAAGCTATGCTTCTTTATTAATATACTAATAACACTTTATTTTTTTAAGTTTGTAAATGTAAATATTAACTTTTTAACATTGTGATACAAATTTATTAACACTGTGAAATTGTATTGGTAAAATAGGGAAAAGATACGTGAATAGCAAGTCAATATCTAAGGGGTACGCAGCTAAAAAGGTTTAAGAAACATTGCTCTAGAACAGAGCTTTCCAAACTGTGTCGCCAAATTTAGTTAATTATTTTCAATTTTTTTGTATTGAAAATTTTGATTTTTGTATCAACAAAATCGGCTACAAGATAAAACCACCTACTGAAAAATTATTTGATATTTGATAACAAAATTAATTAGTGTGTCGCCAACGTGAAAAGTTTGGAAAGCTCTGCTCTAGAGTCTAGACTCTAGACCAGGGGTCGGGGAACCGGGGTAAATTACCCCAAATGGGGTAAAAATGAAAATCTCGGGGTAATGAAGGCTCAATAAACATATAAATAAAATTGCACAAAAATTTATTATTTAATAAGCGAGGCTAATTATCAAAGTTATGTTTTTTTCGAACAAATAATTTCAAGTCTAGGGGGTAATATCGTTGTACACAAATATATTTTGGGGTAATACCCAAAAAAGTTCGCCGACCACTGCTCTAGACCAACGGTTCTCAAACTTTTTCTTCTTCTTCTGTACCCTTAGAGAGAGAGAGAGAGAGAGAGAATTTTTACTTTCTTTACGACCGTGTGACTTGTGGCCGTTTGTTAATCGTATATAAAATTAAAAGGGTTATATTTTCGCGTACCCCAGTTTGAGAACCACTGCTCTAGACAATATCGAAAACCCTTACATACTGTACAAGTATTAGATACTCCAGAACATCCGTAGATTAATGTGTGTGTGTGTTTTGATTCTCACTACCCCAAGAATTGTAATCGAATCCTAGGAAAAGTTTACAATTGATAGTTTGGTTAAACACAGTAAAGCCTAAAGCTTAAGGGCCAAATTAAATAAAATAAATAGTCCAATATCAGTTATTTATTTTGTTAAAATTATTGTAACCAAAAAAATTTTAAAATTGCACTTATTTTATGAAGAATTACTCATTTATTCGCTATTAAAGAATGTAATGTTACGGTTGCTTAATCTTCATTGCAACATCTAAGGTCGTATGACTGAGGGGACCTACAGCCTTACGTGGAATCCGAACTACGGGTCGCTACATAATCTGGACACGAAGGACGGTCTCCCATCCAATTACTCTCCAGACCCAGTGTCGCTTAACTTAGCTAATTGACGGGAAGCTAGCAGCAGCAGCAGCAGCGTGGGCCTTAATCTAATCTAGGTTCTAACTGTTTTTGCAACGCAATTTGCTCGCCAAATAGTGTAGACCAGTTGGCCTACGGTAATTGTCCCATGATACCATGCTGGGTAAACTAGTGTACTTGCATTAGATCCGCATCGGAAAATCTTTGGATAGACCTTTTGGTTTGGGGAATTCGACAAAGCTTAATGGTGGAAGTAAATCACATTTTATGGGCACACTGCGCTCGACCAGCTCAAATAACCTGTCCATCAAATCCTTTACGCGATGTTCCCCAATTCTAAAGCGAAAAGAGGAGAGAGAGAAAGATATTATTATTAAGTTTCAGAGGTGAAGACTCTTAAATTAGGGGTTCTTCAAACATCGGAGAAATGTAAGCGGAAAGTATGTGTGTAAATTAGCTGAAGAATTTATGGGTATTTTATGCCATTCATGACCATTTTGTTCGGGGTCACTCGGACGACACGAACAAATTGGACCTCCCGGTCGCTTAGTGAACTCGTTCGAGGAGGCACACACCCCCAGCGTCCGGGGTTGCGAACACCATTTTGGAATGGTGGGCAACAAAGGAAAAGATATCGGTCCCTGCCTTCTCTCATTTCAGCTTAATGTTAAACATTGGCTCTGCTTAATCAGTTTAGTTTCACTGCGATATGTGGTACGTACTCTGTTGGGTCTCGTATTATGAAGCCTAGGGCTTTTAACGTGCCCTATATGCTTCTTTCTGGTAAAAAAAAAGTTACTCTTCATTTTAAATGCCTAAATTTTGGTCATACAAGAGCATAAATTCTTTCCTAAAGCGTATCTTTGTTTATAACGTATATAATCTAGAATATTATTACCAGTAGGCCTATTGAAAATGCTGAGTAGGACTACTACATACGCAGGAAATATCATACGAAATTGCCTTTTGTCATAGGCTAATCCCGGTAACGTACGGCAGTATTCGTATATAATCACGTAATCAGTTAGTAGTTTTCAATTAGTAGTCAATCAATTATTAGTTTTCTGAAAATATGTTGTTTGTGATATTTTCTATTCCATAGACTTGCTTTCATAAGGGTACCTATTATTTAAAATGGACAAAAAGGCCTTTAGCCTGGTGTATATCTGCAGATGAGGAATAAAATAATAATAATGTAACACCCCCACCCCCAAATGAAAAAAGAAAAAGTATTAACATATTAAAATTGAGGCCATTATGAAGGTACTGAGTATAGGGCGAGTCACGAAGGTCACAAGGTTTGTCGTATTACATTCAGTCGTGCTAGGCCAGATAGGCGTAGTTGTGTGTAAAGTAATCTTAAAATAGGCTATAGGTTTTTTGCTACTGATTTGCTTTACTCTTGAAAGTTAAGATGCATTTGAAGATCTTTATAAAATGGATATACAGTATAGGTGTGAGTTGACGTTGCATAAAATGAGCCTATCAGCAAACACGAATCGACTTGAAATAAAATAGTTAAGCCTTTCTTCCCTCGTTCTTTTGGTCTTGAAGGGACAGACTGTTTTTCAAGAATAGGTAGTTCTTGACCCTTTGTTCATTCTCTCTTGAATTAAGGAAGGTGACCCAGCAAGACGAGTGAGAGTACACACACACACACACACACACACACACACACACACACACACACACACACCTTTGGTTTGGTTAGCTTCCGCCCGAACTGTTCATTCTGACGAAGGTAAAGTTTTTCACTCCACCTTAGACCTACAGTTTAACGTGGAATCCGAACCACGCCCCATCAGCAGCCCAGCGTCTTATATATATATATATATATATAACTAGCAACCTGTTATGAGATTAGTTTATATATAATGAGTTTTATAGGGAATAAGGACCCTTCTCATTGCGTAATTAACATTAGTTTTAAATTTATGTAGGTAAAGCAACTTTGTTTTTCTTGTTGCAGTGCAATGTGCCTCGGTACGCCGCGTTAAGGTACCGTAGACGAGACGAGGGTAAAAGAAATTCCTTCATGGTGAACGTGTACTCTAGTTCATTTATTATTCAGTAATCAGCGATAGTCTGACGGGTTTTATTACTCCAAACATTGTACCTCACAAGTAGTTTCAATTATTATATCAAAGGACCTACAGAATAGGTAGAGATTATCTCGGGTGAAATGTTTGCGTAGACCTAGATCCTTAATAGAACTGCTTAATTGCAGTAGTGCGGCCTACTATATTAGGTAAAGCCTATAAAGGCGCGAGGCAAGGCTTAAACCACATGGCTGATATACCATTTTCCGTTATCAAAAGTTTGGAATCGTGCTTGCACTGAAATCTTAACCTTTCGTCATCCATACCTAATCGTTACGATGGGAAATAAAGTTTTATTGCCACGATTCGCAATTCCTCGTATTCTTAGGGGTGATTAATGCTAAATTTCCCTTCGTGGGTTCTTTTTGGGCTTGACTTTTATTAGGAGTTTGTTTTTCCTACGCGCTCTTATTAATGCTTCGAGTGACTTTTAATAGTTGTAGAACCAAGGTTCTCCGCTCGTTTCATTATTTATTACTTGTGCTGGACTTGAAAACGTTATTTCATATTAAACGGAAGTTATTGTAGAAGTTAAAGAAAGTAAAGATGTTAAAAACATGTACTCTTTACTCTCTAGTTTGTACTTAAACTAAATTAGGTGTGTCGTGACGTTAATTAATAGAAATTTAGCTCACTAACTTAGGGCTCAGGCTATTTAAGGCTATATCGATAAGGCAAGGCTGGCTTAGTCGCTTATTATTAGTTCTCGAATTTGATAATTTGATAGCTCAGTTTATTTTATAGTATTTGGGGGTGAACTGTGTTGGCTAGGTCCAACATCGGATCACTTGAAGATCAGGGCCCCCAGCCTCAGTTACCAAATGATATCTTCGTTAAAACTAACGAAAATATCACGACTTAACCTAACTAATCGTCAAGGGCGTACAGTTGACCTAACCGGGCATTCAATTTAATATTTTTGGTGCTGTAAAGCAAAAAACAAGAATACATGGGGGCCCTGATCTTTAGGTAATCCCCCAACATCTTTGAGAGGTTGACCACACGTAGGCCTAGCATTTGGATGCGAGTGTGACAGGGGTGACGCACAAAAGATAGGCATATAGGATTAATGTTAAGTTACCAGAGGCCGTAAGACATGAAGATGGGTTATTTTCATGTTAGGGTCTGTTTCATAACAGCATTTGTTTATTTTCACATTTCTCAAAACTGTTCTTGATAAATGATAGGCCATGTTGGCCTTTATGGCCTCCTAGGCTAATGCTCATTTGTTGTTCATTTGGCCTCGACTCTTAAAATGGTGCAATAAATTACATAGGCTTGCATGATATTATACAAGAATCCCAACCCGTTGGAGATACAATAAAGCCTCGAGAGGTAACTGGTGATATCATACGTCATTTGATTGCTTTATTTAAAGTGAGTTGCGTGTGTAACTAACCTTACAGCCCATCCTATTCCAGGAGCCTATATCTGCGATGTACCTTCATTTTAAAAGAAATTAAAAACAAATGGGGATATTTTCCTGTATAGCACCCCCATTGAATGCCCTGTTAGGTCAACTGTACGTCCTTAACGATTAGTTAGGTTAAGTCGTGATATTTTCGTTATTTTTAACAAAAATATCACGAGTTGACCTAACCGGACATTCAATGGGGGTGCTATAAAGGAAAAGATCTCAAATGGGTTCTTCAGAGTAGTATGTTGGACCTAGGTCTTTAAATGTTGTGTTGCCTCGTTACACTTACCAAACTTTATTAGTGTCTTGCAAATTACAATAGGCGTATAGATTCTAACCTATTCTGTTGTTGCTTTAGTCGTTATTAACAGCCTACCGTAGCTATAGGTCTTTTCAAGTAGGTGTAGGGAGATAAATGACCTAGGCTTTGTATGTAGTAGACTGATCTGGGGCACAGATAGTCTACAGTACCGCGCGTAGACATGGGTGTACAATTAGTATTACCCCCTATAAATTACCATAATTGGGATAAGCGCTTTTTTAATATTTATCTATAATTAACAGATTTTGAAGTTGAGACCTAGGTTATATACTATTATATATAGGTCTTGGATTTTAATTTAATATAATTTTTATTTTTAATTTGCCACATTGAGATATGGCAACCTTTCTTTGTTTTTACTTTATTATTTCCTCTTAATCACTGCATAATGAACGTAAGGTTTGTTTAACCTAAATATATAGGGCTTACATATGGATTCATCCACGAATGGGACAGTTTCTTATACGGGTTTAGGACAAAGTTCATTTTCAATTTTAACTTGATTGCCGTTGTGATGAAATTAATGGCCTATTTTTCCTCTCTTTACAGGTTGTTCCCGGGAGTGAATGTTTTGATGGACGGAGGACTGGGGGAGATATATCCCCCTCGCTGACATGTGCCCCCTTCCTGGCTCGTGGCCCCGTAGAAGGCTTGGGGGTCATGTTCCAGGTTCGGCTGATGGTTTTTCAGGTGCCCTAAAGAGCATGGGCCACCGGAAAGGGAGGTTCCTCCTCCTGTTAGGGAGAATTCTAGTCACCATGGCTGTGCTTTGTAGGACATCGGAAGCCGTAAGGCATTCGCGAACCTACAGATCGAGTAGTGATTTCGAACGAGTAAATAGCGTAGAGGTTAAATTCTGGACGGGAAATGCCAGTAAAGTTACAGCATTTAGTGTATAATCCTCCTAATCGTGTTCTTTACGTTGGTGGCATTAATCGATTGTACGAATTAAGTGAAACCGACCTTAGTGTGCGTGCCGAAGTCGAGACGGGACCCAGGTTCGATTCCCGAAGTGTCACGCTTCGGGATGCAGCGGAGAAGGGAGGGATCTTACGGTTCTCACTGACAATGTAAATAAAGTTTTGGTGTTAGATCCAGCGTCGTCCATGCTTATTATGTGTGGTTCAGTGTCTCAAGGGGCTTGCGAAAAGTTTAGAACTGCAATTTATCACTAACTCCCGAATTTATACCTAAATCCGTGGCTGCTAACGACAATAATTCCTCCACATTCGCCTTCGTAGGACCGGAGAAGTATAATCCTTGGGAGGCTCTGAAGTGTTGTACGTGGGTACCACTTTCACGACTGTCGGTGACTACAGACACGACGTTCCAGCTATATCGACGAGAAATTTATACAATCTTCAGTACGCTGAGTTCACGTACTCGAAGCAATCCGTTCTCAGAATAGATGTGAAGTATCGCGACCACTTTTTGGTTCAGTACGTATACGGATTCAACGCTTCCGACTACGCTTATTTCGTAACCGTGCAGAAGAAGTCGCATCTCCCGGGACAGGAGGAAGCGGGCTACATTTCGCGCCTGACAAGGACTTGTGTCACTGACTCGAACTACGATTCTTACACGGAAATCACCCTCGAATGCGTTGGCATGAATGGAGTCAGTTACAATTTAGTGCAAGACTCTAAACTAGTGACTGCGGGAGCGGATTTGGCTTACGGGATGGGCTTGGCTCCCGGATCGCCAATCCTCGTTGCAGTCTTTTCACCATCAGAAGGGCATGCGGCGAAACCGAAACCTTCGTCTGCCGTGTGCATATACCCTATAAAGGACATTGAGGCCAAATTTAATGAAAACATTCACATGTGTTTCAATGGGTCCATGCAGTACCGAAGTATGGAGTATATTTCTGGTCCCATTCTCGATGGAAAATGCCCAACACCCGGGGTAAGTGTATTGTTGTATAGCTTTTTATTTGAAATAGGTTTTAAAGTTATAGACAGAAAGTGTAATTTAGGTTCGGGTAGACTAGCTATAATGAATCTATATTCATCATATCGATAAGATCGTAATAACCGTAATATTGACCAGGGCTGTGGAGTCGGTGATAAAATTTGCCATCTAACTCCAACTCCAACTCCGACTCCAAAAATTTTAACATTCCGACTCCTACTCCAGAAATCTGACTTGTATAATTACGACTCCGACTCCGATGGAATGTTAAGGCCAAATTATTACGATTAGCTTTATTAGGCCAATGGAGATTCATAAACAAGGCATTTCGTCACCACCACATGACTCATCAGGTTACTTAGTGGCTGTAACTATGCCTTAATGGCTTTTTTTCTCTCTATTCAAAAAATACAATAAATCCCAAAATACAAACTGAAATTTAAACAAAATAAGATTATTATTGGTTTAGCAAATTAATAAGATGTTTTTGTATTATTATAAACATCCGTAACAAAATGTACTAACCTAAACTGAATTTGTTCTTAAAAAAAGGATGCTTCCATTAAATCTTCTTTCAGTGATGCTTATCAAAATTATCAAATTGAAATCTAAAAATCTGAAAAAGATTTAGGGTTGCTAGTACAAAATTTTTAAATTTCCTTATTATTATGTTAATTAATTAATTATAATCCTTATTAATTATAAGCAACTATATTTATATATTATATTTATATATTATATATTATTATATATTAAAACATTAAGTTAAATCTATTTATTCATAAAATTGAGCTAGGCCTAGGCTTAGGCTGCTATGGTTATAATTGAAGGATTTGCACCGACTCCGACTCCATCCAACTATGCACTTCCGACTCCACTCAAAATTGACCGACTCCCTGACTCCTGACTCCACAGCCCTGATATTGACACTCGTAAAAACCAACAACCCAACTTAATCTAATCGACAATATACTTGGCGGTAGAATGTCAAGTCACTCAGATTTTGTAATTGTGGCTGTAATTGACGGATTATAAATGATGATATTGATAAATATAGAATTACAGTAATTTTAAACTAGAGCATAGAACTCTCAATTGGATTGTTGGTAATTTTTTCTATATCTAATTTGGCCCTTGAGCTTTAGGCTTTGTTTTTATTAATAAAGGCTCCGGTTTAGTTTTATATGGTACCCTACCGTATGGGTAGGTACCGTACACACCAGGCGTGCAATAGTTAGGCCTAATCTAATCCGCAAAGATAGGGCAAAAATTCCAACTTTTTAACGCCTTAGGTTTGGGCGATAGGGACCCAATGTCCGTAATGCTTAATTCTTGCATAAGGTGCGGTGCTGTATGGCGAGACTATCAGGAAGTTGCGAGGGCTGGTTTTGCTCTCACGAGAAATCTTTGAGATAAGCCCTAATTTGATCCTTCATTCTTATATGGAGGTGCGAAAGACCATTTCGTGAAAGGGAACAGATGTACCCAAACCTCGTGTCTGTTACCCAAAGAAGAGCCTCCAACATAACTTACATACCTTTTCACTTACTTTAAAACTTGTCTTACATTTGAAATGTCAAATACGGAATTCTTTTTCACTTAAGAGAAAAGAATGTTTAAAAGCTGGCTCTCAAGATATATTGTAGGCCCACTGTTTGTAAGACTTGTTCAATTGTACTGTACGGTACTGAAGAGGCTAATTTACTCTGCGACCCTGGTTTATTTCACGTAGAATGTAGGTAGTTGCTTCGTTGGCCTATTATAAGGTACCGGTACGGGACGTTTTAACTTCGCAATCGGTAATTCAGACTTGTGGCAAATGCATTGAATTGAAACACAACTTTGGGGTTTTAAGTGTAACTATAATATGAAAACTATAGCTATAATGAATAAAACATTCTTTGGGGTCGTGAATTGAAGTGCAGGAATATAACCTAGGCCTACATAGGATGAAGTTATGAACACACACACACACATATATATATATATATATTGGATTAAACTCAGAATGGTCCCCTGAGGCTCTTTCATGATACAGATCATGCATGGAACAAGGAACTATAGTGGATTTAATTTTCCCGGAAAAGTTCCTTGTTCTATGCACGGTGTGTATATATATATATATAGGCGCCGGGTAGCTCAGTGGCGGACTTCAGGCGGTGTGGCGCTGGTTCGCTCCCGGACCCTGACATCGGGTGAAGTTGAGTTGACCGCTTACTCTCTTCCTGCTCTGGCTCAGGTAGCCCTTGGAGAACACCCAGCCCCACGTTGTGGGAAAATGAATGTATTGGGTGTTACGTTTGCATATTTATTTATTGCAGGTCGTATATAGTTAAGTTGTCAGGCCCTGAATAAAATGTAAAGTGGTGTAAAGCTTGATAGTTGTCGGTAACAACGTTAACAGCTTGTTAAACAGTGAGGTTTTTGAATTTCGACTAAGAGCGGATTGACCAATAAGCCTAACTGAGCTCTCTTTCGAAGCGAAGCCCACACAGTTCACGTAGCTGAGCGATAAATCGTATCTCCCTCCATCCGCAATCAGAGGAACTTCACGCTGTTTATTCTTTATACTGGAGCCCTAATTAGTTAAGTTTTATTGGAAGGAGCGGTCCTTTTGGGAGGGTCTCCCCTCAGAAACCACCTCTCGGAAAGAAGTCGTAACTTCTCCCTCGAGTTGCATAAATTACCGAATTGAGTACTTCACGTTTCTCCACGGAGATGTAGCGTCTCCCGAGCGATGCTCTTTATGAGGTAGTTACGGGAGATCGCTTTATATTATTTTATTTCGTTTAAAAAAAATACTTTTTTCACCCGGTTGAGATTACTGGTATTTCGAGGCTCTAATCTTCTTTAGGTTTTATTCGTTTTGAACTGTTTCTGTAAGTGAAGGTAACGCGCAAAGTGCCCAATAAACCTTTGAATAGATGACTGTAGCTTCATTCAAAGCCTGCTGAACGCAATCATTACCTAGCCTCTAGTCTATAGTAAGTCATCATGTTCTTAGTTTTCTTAATATCACCCCACATGTATATATATGTATATATATATATATATATATAAGAGTAGAAAAATAAGAAACCCAGAAGACATAGGATCTCTACAAACCGACATAAACAAAATCTACAAGTGGACGGAAGACAACAATACGAAGTTTAACACCGAGAAATTTCAGCTATTACAGTACGGAAAAAGAGAGAAGACCTAAGTCCATGGATATTATACCAAATGGACAGGAAATTCAGAGAAATTCCAGAGCAAAAGATTTAGGGGTTGTTATGACAGATGATGCGAAATTTAAAACACAAAATAAGATAGCAGTAAACAGAGCAAAGAGAATAACGGGTCAGATATTGAGAACCTTTAAACCAGGGTTTCGGAGCCGGAGTCGGTGGAGCCAGTGAATTTTGCTTACCTGGAGGCGGAGCCGGAGCCAGAAACCTTGAAAATACGGCTCCATGGTCTGGCTCCGGGCGATATATTGCTACCTAAATTGTTATTTGTTAATATAGGTTTAGTTGCAAATTATAATTCTTTCCATACGAGAATTCTTAAGTTTGAACTTTGAACTAATTAGGAGGCAAGTTTCTCTAATTTATATAAGCTACCATTGTTAATAAATATTTAATATCATTTAGTTTTCATCATTTTCCTTTAGTTATTTAAATAACTTCATTCTATCATTATTTGCCTAATTTAAATTTTGAGTATTAAAGTGATTTAATAATAAAATATTTTTGTGCAATATTTTAAATTGGACAATTAGTTATATAAATCTAGATATTTATTTTATAATTAACAGAATTTACTATAAAAGAGCCGGAGCCAGACTGTAAAAAATTTCTGCTCCGGAGCCGGAGTCGGAGCCAGAAGTTTTTTTACCGGCTCCGAAACCCTGCTTTAAACGAAGGGATAGGAATGTAATGATTCCTCTACTGAAAACCCTGATAATACCCAAATTGGAATACTGCTCGGTCTTAACATCCCCATATAAAAAAAGAAGACATTAGACAGCTGGAGGGGATCCAAAGAAGCTTCACAGCCAAGATCAATGTGTGCAAAGAACTAAATTACTGGGAAACGTTACGAGAACTAGACCTATATTCACTGGAAAGGAGAAGAGAGAGATACACTATTATTTACACTTTGAAAATAATAGAGAAACTAGTCCCTAATCTTACTCTGAATCGCATAACTCCCCAAACAACGGTGGAAAGTAGAAGCGGTAGACTGTGTCGTATTCCCAAATTGAAGGCGAGACAGGGAACATCTTTAACCCTGAAAGAAAATAGTTTTGTAGTGAGAGGACCAAAACTGTTTAATCAGTTGCCCAAAGACCTAAGAAACACGAAGGGAGTTGCAGTGGAAATCTTCAAAAGAAGACTAGACGCCTGGCTCAGAACAATCCCCGATGAGCCGGGCGTACCTGGCTATGTGAGGTGGAGAGCGCAAGAATCCAACTCACTACTTCACCAGGCCAACTCGATAGGAAGGGCGACAAGCTTGACCTTCGCGAAGTGAGAAATCATCACGCGGAACCTTTGTAAGGTAAGGTATATGGGATAAATTTCACAATTTTAAACACGTGAAATGAATGAATGATGCAAACCCACAAGGAAAAAGAAAAATGATTCCAAGGCCTATATCCAGACATGGGATCTATTACTGGATTTCTATTACTATTACTTTTGATTTCTTCTATTACTTTATTTTTAATCTATTACTATTACTTTTGTATGTGGGGTACTTCACTCGTTTGAAAAGGATCTTTGTCTGTTTAAATGCATTTAGAAGCAGTGTGTTAACAAATATTTGTTTGAACCAAATCATTACAATTTCAGAGACTAGGTCTTCATAAATTTTACTTTATTGAAGAAGGAAAAATTTGCCACAATATTAGTTCACATACGTGTTTATTTTAGTTTAGATTTAGTTCATTTTTCAGTTCTTTGTTCACGCAATATGTCCATTGCCACTGTAATAGAAAAGTAATAGACTATTATCTATTACTTTGCCTTCTATTACTATTACAGCCAAAAAATTATGATATTACTATTACTTAAAAAATCCTGTAATAGTCTATTACTATTATCCCATGTCACACACACACACACACACACACACACACACACACACACACACACACACACACAAAATGTAGTTATTGACATTTAGAAATCCTTTTTTTTCTTGATTTTTTTTTCTTTCCCAAATTGGTCTCTGGTTGTAAAAAGTGGAGCTAAAATATCTGGGTTGTACATCAGATTGGAGGGTCGTTCTTCATTTTTATGGCGGGCAACTTAAGGAAGTATTTGATGGTATCGTCGCTGAAATCGACAGCGGGAGAATGGCTCCTATAATGATCCGTTCCTTTCCTACGGGGAACAGGTACTGGGAGGGAAACATCAAACGTTAAAAGGGTGTTAATGGGACGTCATCAGCCAATGCAGGGATTGTTTGTCTACGTTTCTTTTTCTCTCGTATTCACTCTCCCTCCGTCTCAGGTTCCTCTTCCCCCTCCGGCTTGGCTTATCTTCGTAGCAAAGATAGAAGAGGAAGAAAAAAAGGACCTCTTAAAACTCTTTATTTGTAGCAAATCCGTGGCATCATAAAGTCTGAAAATTTCACTTCATAAAATTGAAGCGAATCCCTTTTATTTAGTTCTGAAGAGCCTCTGTAAGACGTAACGGCGTACAACTTGCGCGGAGAATGGTTAGGACGGCATTAATAATCTTTGCGAGGGGTTATAATTAATGAATAGGCCTACATTTCGCTCTTTATTCCAGCGTCAGCCTCTGACCCATAAATATAAGCCAGCGCGAGAATGGATATTTAATCGGTTCAATGTTCTAATAGATAGTCAATAGAGTCTCTGCTTATAGTTAGGCCTATGCTGAGTCTACCTCGGTTTTAAAGTTCACAGTGTTCGCAAATTAAAATTAAAAAAAACTTATTTGAATGGGTATTTAACGTAACTAAACCAAAAGTTAAAGAAAATAAAACGTACGATATAATAATAATAAAGGTGCCTTTTATAGCCCTATTACATTGTACCACTTTGGAAGTCTAAAATTAAGCAGAACGGGATCGAACAAAGAGCCTTTTTCTGTCAGAACATTGATTCCATTTTCACTCTGCCTCTAGTACAAATCATGGCGTGAGACCGTGTAAATTGGTAATTATGGAGGAAGCTTCGTACTCTTTTGGTACCAGTATCCATTAATTACAGGTTTATTAAACCTCACGAACTACAGTAGCTTAGGACTACTGCGTATGTAGGCCTATCTAGGCTATCATTTTATAACATTTCTCCTGGTGCTGTATGGTAAGATGCACTTATTCGATTATCTAGTATTAGTTAGGTCTTTATGAACTGTTAAAAAAAAATAGGTAACAGCTGAAATTTTTTAATAAGTAGGACTACCGCATGGCTACTGTACAGTTCGACCCTAGATCTAACTGAAGCTTATTATTTGCAAAAATAAGGCTAATCTATGTTATATGTCCATTAAACACACACATCTGCATAAACGAGGCACTGACTTTTTCACACACACACACACACACACACACTGGAGGTCCGGTGCTAGTGTCTCCGAGCAACTGATACAATGAGCAAACCAAAACACACACACACACACACACACACTCGCTTTACGCAGGGGTTACGTCCTGAGAGAAGAACCCTGCGTTAAGTGAACTTAACTTCTTGTGGGAAAAGTGTACGCACGTTTCAAGTCGTCGTCGTCAAAATTGCACATGCCCGAGGCTAGATGAGCCTTGGTGTACACCCAACCATGCTACTGTTTTGGGGATGGTGTTGGAATTTCCTCCACAATCTCATCGTCCGACCTTTCTTCGATGGAGGACGAGCGGCAACCACGATAACTGAGGCGCATCTACCCACGACAAAGCATTATGGGCAAAACGTACGCACCGCGGGATACTCTTTCGGCCGAACCGTGTTATATCGAGTCTTGCCGTGTTGTATAGAGTTTTGTACTGCAATTTTCTAACCGTGTTAAAACGAAATCGTGTAAAGTGAGGCCGCTTAAAGCGAGGGTCTACTACATCTACAAAATTGATTAACTAAACCGAATTTAACGTAACCCAACCTTAGTGTCATCGAACCAAGAAGGGCGTGATAAATGTTCTAAACTCAACTGAGGGCTCGAAGGATGTTTTCTGTTAAGTCATTAATTAAACAGTGAGGTACTCGCTAATTTAGCCTAGGGGGCCTAACCTAACCAAATCAATAATAACATCTTTTTCCGGCAGTAAAAGAATTTTTCTAATATTTGGAGAACTTTATCAAAAGTGTTACATCGTAAGAAAAATTACCTCACTACATCTGTGAATTATCTCACAAACAACCTCACTTATGCTCAATTGTCTACGCACGCATATATATATATATATATATATATATATATATATATATATATATATATATATATACCTACCGTACTATAGTTAAAATTTTGTCCACATACCCAATTCTTCCCTTAGTCATACCCATCCCCAACTGTAGAATAGAGTAGGTCTGGGCTAATTTTATTTATTTGTTTTCATCGTAGTTTTATAGCACTTGACCATTTTTTAACCTGTCTTCGCTCGGTCAAATACCTATTTTTAGGATAGGCAACCTATAGACTATAAAGTGGTTAATAGTATAGGTTTAGAGCTGTTCTCTACAGACATTAACGAGTAATTCTTTTGTTTGGAATGCATTTTGGAGACGTCACCAATTTAATAATAAATTAGCCTATTTTAAAAGTGTATTGAAAAAATGTTAAATTTACGTGATTTTGCATCTAACTTATTGAGGAAAGATTGAATCTAGAAAGGAAACGGTCATTGGGCGTTAAAAGGCTAATTCGTAATTATAGCCTCGACGTGTCTCGCAAGATAGGCCTAACTGGACCTAATGTATGAGATACCTCACACTACGAAGTCGAGGAAAGGCGGACTTTTTCTTTTTTTTCCTTCTCCAGTTTCCCTATAACTATCGTGCTGGCCGTTTTTCCTTTTTCATTTTCCTTTTCCTTTTCCACCTCGTCCACCCATTCACACTCATTTATATAGGGTCCTTTCGGGGTTCGAACCGGGCGGAGTCCCTTGTGGATTCTCGGAGGCTGCGTGTTGAGCCTTCCGTGTCCCCTCGTTCGTGCAGCCTCGGCGAAAGAATGGTGCGAAATCTGGACATTTCATTAATCAGCCTCAATGGCTATCTCCGGAGAGGGAAAATCCAAAGAAAAGTTCCAATCAAACGTTATAATAATAATAGTTTTGGCGTCGCAAAGAAAAAGGTGTCTTCATTTTGTATTTCTGAAGCAAGGCCTACGCCTCCACCTTGAGATGGTGACAGGAAAGTTGGTCTGTGTTTTAATAGGACCAATTTTGTTAAGGAAGGTATACAGGATATCAGCATAACCTAATCTTAATGTTTTTATTTAATTTTTGTAATAGGCTTAATTAGAGTCTGCAGAACCTTTTGGACTATATAATAAGGGCAGACTTCGGTTACACAACCTATGTATGCCCTTATACCAAGAACTAACTTGAACCTAAATTGCTCGTGGACCCTAATATACCTTTCGTATATATTTTCACAGGTAGCTTAAATACATACAATATTTAAAAAAAAAAAAAGATTGATTAAACCTACAGTATATGACAACTAACGCAATAAGAATTTTTAACATGGATTTTTGTTTTTTATCATTAACCCTTCTACTTCGGGGGAATTCATTATGCAAGAGACTTTTTTCATTAAGAACAACGTACTTTCCAAAAGTTGCGACACTCTTTGGAAGTTAATCTAAAGAAACTTTTATCGCGGTATCCACGTAGCAGCATGCATGAGTGCTTTGTCCCGCACACCGCAGTTAGACAACTTTCCACTTCTAAACCTATTAGACAGTTTGCGGCTTGGGACTCGCTATGCCAGAGACGAGAGGTCTTTGCTTACGTAGACCCTAGGCCTATGCATTTGCGTCAAATAGGGAATATGCGTAGTTATGCGCGCACTGTATTCACTTATGGCTATTAATTGACCTTAATTAATTCGGTACGAGAATGAGAGGGATGATATTTTAATTTTACCAAGAAAAGACCAAGGCTTAATATATTTTGAGGTTCATCAATTTATGGACGAATTGAATCGGGGCCTACGTTCGAAACATTTAATAATTTCGGGCCTATATAGGTTTGTAGCTCATCATTACAGACTACCGCTTTATTTGTTTTAGGCATCTCCCTCGTTAATATTAAGGTAAAATATGCTGGGTGAAGAAAGCTGAAAGTTGAAAATTTATTATGAAAATCTAACTTTTTTGTCCATGTTTTGTTTTTTGTATGGGCAAACTGAAGTAGTTAACCATAGGTTTTTTTTATAATCTTTATTCAGAACAGAAAGAACGCATTACGTAAGATATACGTACACTAAATCCATACTGATTTACGCAATGTTGCGAATAAACGTTTAATTTTTGTAGTTTTACAGTATTCTTATCCGAATATGCCGTTGTGAAAGGTTTATAAAAGGTTCGCTGGAAACAGGATTTACTTTCAAGTCCGGAGTTTTCGCTGTTTATTACACTGTGTAGGCTTTTATTGTGGCTTAAGGCTTTTCTGTGGAATCTTCGTTCGGGTGGGGGGAGAAAATTAAATCTTTCTTTTGAAAAATGAATCCTCCCGTAGTACGCCAGGCCAATTCGCGTTCAAAATTAATTGGACAGTAGATAAGGTACTGTACCTCAGCCGAAATCTACTTAAAGATTAAAATACACGAGGAAAAAGACATTTTTATTACCGATTTGTAATTAATGAAAAGATTGAAGTCTACACAAATGTACAAATGGTAAAATTTCCTCACCTTTGTTTTTCGCTTCATTGTACACGTAGCTAAAATTTATTTTTCGACACTATCGACGCTGTTTTTCTCGTCGAACAATCGAATGACCTGACCTCTGCCATGACCCCCGTCCTGACCCATTAACTTTTTTTTCTTTCTTTTATGGGAACTTTATTATAGGTTTCGGCTCATCTAGACCGAAAGAATTTACTTAGCTTTCATAACCTCTATTTATAGCTTAGGGTGGTGGTACCGAACTGTAATACCTTCTTCAGGCTAGAACTTAAAGTTTGAATATAGCCCAGGCTAACTGAATACTGGTGAAGTGGTAGGCCCACGGCTGTCATTAGGTCTACCTTGGCTTACAAAAGTGTGTTGTAGAGTAGGTTGATGCGAACATCTTTTGTAGGACAGTGATAAAATTTATCATGCCCATACTCGTTCATGGAAATATTTAGTGTAGGGTATAGACTATAGAGGCCTACGCCAATGTATATTTTAATTAATTATAAAATTTTACTACATGATACCATTGTGGGTTAGGCCTGTAGTAATTTGCCGAGACTGGTATTAGATTGTAGGGTATATAAAATGAAAGTCCGGGTCTTTACTACAATTTATCATAAAAAATAGAGTATATAGGGGTCCACTTCTATCGCTGAACTGTGCTTTTAACGTACGGTACCGTAATATGGGGTTGAATTTGGCTCAAGGGGTGACATTGGCACTTCTTTAAAAAAAACTGGTTTTATGCATGTTGTGCAAAAAGAAAGTTTAATCTATGGAATTTTGCGCATCTTTTTGTCTAAACTTTTTTCTCTGTTCCTTCCTTAACTTAAGAGTTACGTTGTGATAATTGTCAGTAGAGAAAACTTTCTTTTTGATAAAAATGCATAAAACCATTTTTTTTAAGAAGTGCCAATGTCACCCCTTGAATCAAAGTCCCTCTATTACGGTATTGTAGTATACTGAATTTAGATTTTTCCGTAATTTGTGTAGGTTTACAGACAGTAAGCCTAGATGATGATTGATTATTATTACCTATTTTTTAAATAAAAATTACGAAAAAACCCGAAGATGTCTATTTACTTTTGTCAACTCCCAGTATATGTTCACCGAAGTAAGCGTTTCAGTAACGATTGCATCAAAAAATTTTTGCCATAATAGTTTAAATGGGTTCGTACCTCGTTTAGATTTATATGGTAGGTGTCTAACTGTAGATTTTGAAATTTAAGTTTACGTTTTCTCAATCGGGTAGACCTTATTATAATGAGGCTATTCACCTTTGACGTTTAAAATGTTGTATACAGCGCGCGAGTTTCCGCATTTATTTATTTTGTTTTTTAATTTTTGTTTTTACAGACGACTGGAAACATTCTGCATTTCTGCTATGTCGGACTGAAGATTTCCGGCGTTTCTCCTTTGCACACTTTCGCTGCCATTGAACTGAAGGACTCCTCCATCAGTGGCATTCAATCTGCCACGACCGGAAACCACACGGTCGTTTTCCTTGGCACCACGGATGGAATCCTAAAAAAGGTACCATAATGTTCAATCACTGCTAGTTTTTACTCTATTACAGTCCCTTTGTTGTTGTTGTTTTTTGTTGTTGGAGGAGGAAATTGCCTTGAAGGTCCATAATGTTCTCTAAGTTTGTTTCACAATTAAGTTATTAATCGTCGGAACTCTCAGACTCGGATAAGAAAGTTGTTGGCAAGTTTTGGCAAGATTACGGAGTAAGGTTTCCGGGTCCTCGTTTTATTACTTTTAGTTTTATAACCGTGGTAAAATGCGTCTGTCATTCCAACCCAAAATTGTAGTTCCTGCAGCTATGACGAGCCAAACAGTTTGAGCTGAAGTAAAGCCTATGATGGCTCCCCTTCGCCAGTCTCGCGTTAATTTTATTTACTGTTGAAAAAAAAAAAAAGTGAATTTATATATACGATGATAGAAACGCGAATTTAGTTTTGCATAGGTTGTGCGTAGTTTGGCACGCTATAAGATTTATTTAAAAAACGAAAGTCGTCTAGACTGGGCAGGGAATGCGGGCATTATATAAAGTAGCCCGGGGCTCCACCGCGTCATATTTCAAGGGCTTACATCTTATCATAATTCAATATTTCTTTTATTCATGAAAATCGGGGAAGAGAAAGCGGAAAAATGAGTCTGGGATTCCCTTAAAGAGGACGGCAGTAAATCAGCGAGGATTTACGAGGTGGCGCTACGGCGACCTCGAATGACATTGTAACTATCTTGGCCAGCGTTAAAACTTCGTGTCAACATCAATTATGTTAATGAAATATTCGTACGCCGACTTTGGCTCGAATTAAAGAGACGGACTTCTCGCGTTTGGATCGCGATAAAATGGCTGACGTTTATTAACTTTACCGTAAAAGCAGTTACTGTTTTGGTGCTTCAGAATTAATTATATAATTGACTGACCATGCCATAGACATACTTTTTTATGCGTGATGTTTCTGTCTTAGTTATTGGGTGAACCTTTCGGCCAAGTAAAATGTAGAGATGCGTTCGAGAATTTATTTATTTATTTTGACCCTTCCTTCGGCGTGTAAGAGACCTTACCTATCTTTTACTAGGTCTATACGCGCCCTACGATATCTGTTTGGTAATTGGGATGCATTCTACGCGAATTATAATATTAACCTTTTACGAAGTATTTAACCCGTAAAGGATAATCTGAGTAGAAATGGCGTGGCTTCATAGTTTTGTCACTTTATCTCGTCAGGAAATTTATTAGGGTCAGAGCGGAGACCTCAAGTATTGGTTCGCGGATTATGTAGGCTCTGCTAAGGAAACAAATAGGCTTATATCGCTTAATCCTTTAAACGTACACGAATATCTTTTTAAAACAAAAAGTATGAGATTTATTTTATTTAAAACTAAGTACCTAAATAGTTAGTTACATTACGCGCATTTGGGTTCCTTTTCCGACATCTAAACTAAATGTATATAAACTCGTAGAGCAGTGATGCACAAACCCTGGCCCGCGGGCCAAATGTGTCCCCCACGGGTCTTTTCAATTCAATGAAAAAGTTAGAATATAAAAGTGACCCAATTTATGACTTAGATGGAAAGTAGTAAGTAGGCTAATACATTTAGTTATTTTCTTCGCTTGGCCCTCACATCAAAAAAGTTTGTGCACCACTGTCGTAGAGACTTATTATTATTATTATTTCTAGTGGGACATTACGGCCCCACTGTGACTGAAAAGGTTAAGCCGCTTTCCAAATTGTTTTGTACTAGACAATAAGTCGTAACTGTCTGTGGATTCTTCTTCCATCCCCTTTATCAACGAAATAGAATCCAAAGCGAGAGCAGCAGCAGCAGCAGCAGTACTCATCCTCACCTTGAACCCCGTAGGCGTGTACCCTGGAACCGAGATGAATCGTTTAAATAAGTTAAATAAATAAGGTAATGAATTTTAAATGGACGCAAAGTTGGCGCTGCTGCGGTTGATATTATCTGACGGGGCTTCATGGAAGGTTCGATGGTTCGATCTCCCGCGAATACCCCTTTTGCACGCCCTCCAAAGAAACTGACACCAGTATTCGGTTAACCTGGAATGCGCGCTTACCTTTCTCCGGACGGTCGGATTTCTTCTCCTAATTCCTCTTTTTGACTTTTTGTCTTGTCAAGGATTGCAATTTATGGCGGAAGGACGAGGAACTGGTTGGTATTTTCCCACATTTTGTTGAATTGTAAAGGCTTTTGGCGAATGCTTTACACACACACACACACACACACACACACACACATCCCTGCTTAGGCCTTTTTAAACCTGGTTTTCCTCTGTCTAAATTGTTCGTTCAGACGAAGGTTAAACTTTTCGCCTCACCTTAGACCTACAACTTAACGGAATCCGAACCACGACCCACCAAAGGAAGTCTGAAATTACAAAGTCCTCGCCCAAACTCGATCTCACGACCTCCTGATCAGTCTTTTAATCACTATGTTATCCAGGCGGGTAATGCAAACCCGCAAGAAAAAGAAAAAAGTATTTCAAGGATTTTCGTGTACACTGACGAGGTGTACAATTGAATACACGAAAGTCCTTAGAATCACTTTTTCCTTTTCCTTGTGGATTGCATCATTCATTTATTTTACGTGTTTAATTGTAAAATTCATCACACACACACACACACACACACACACACCAGGTAGGATTTGAAAAGGTAATGAAAGAGAGTGAATGCACATCTGAGTTTCATTGTTATTGAAGAACACGTCCTTTAATTACTCTGCCTTATGTTTACCCGCGCGTTTTTCAGTGAGGACTTCTGGTACTAGAATAAAGTGTGGTTGGGCGAGACACTCGTTCAGCTTTTCGTGCTGTCTCGCGGTATTCTCCTCTCTCTTTTTTTCTCTTTCTCTCCGAGCTCGAATCATAATTTGAGGCTGATTTAGCAACACTTCGAACCCGGGCATGTACGTAAGAGACCCGTTTTAATGGTTGTAATATTCCAGCGAAGATAATGCGTGGAGCGACCTTTGCGGCGTTATGAAATAAAGGCGTTGTTAGCGACGCATCCCTACGCATCCCTTACGCCCCTGATACCGCTTTGGGCGTGGACATTTTTCGTGGTTACGGGTATCGGTTGGGATTTTTCTGCGTGGATTGTTTTCTTAAAACATTTTAGTCAGACTCATCTTAATCAAATGAAAAAGGTTTTTGGATAAACGGTTTTACCAATGGATCAGTGCGCGATCTCTCTCCCCTTCCCGTACCTTACCCTACCCTACCCTACCCGCATTCACCTTTTAATTACTTTAACGTCAAGTTCTCCGTTTGTCTCTTGTCTCTTTCTCAGTCTCTCGAAGATCCAACGATCGTTCGTTGCCACTCCTGACTCGGCGTCTCTCTCTCTCTCTCTCTTTTTTTTTTTTTTTTTTTTTTTTAACCTAATCGCATTTTCCGTCCTTGACTCTTTCTCGAGGTGAAGATAACAATTTGCGTTGCATTTCGTTGTTCCATTCGGATTGGAAACTCACTTTGGGGAGTTTTTGCCCTTTCTCTTCCTATTTTCGATTAGACCTTATCGTAATTTGTTAATTTGTCCAGAATTCGAGTTACGAGGGTTTTACACTTATTCTAAGGGAATCACTTTTATGTATTGCTCTAATTCACGTTACCGTTCGTACGTATGTACATACTTTCGTTCGTTTGTTTGTGTAGTACATATTTTTCCCTTAATGTACGATAGTACGTTTCAAAATTGAGGTTTGATGTAATTAGTTTATATATATTCTCTCTCTCTCTCTCTCTCTCTCTCTCTCTCTCTAAGGTAAGATCATCCGCATGTGTCGCTTAAATACGACGACGTTGCAAAGTAGTTCTCATATCGAGAAGGTCGCCTCAGATTTATAGTGCCATCAAACCTCAGTTCGTAGCATTGGCTCTGGACGTCGCGCTTCTCATTTTGCCTCTCGGAGAAACAAATTCTCGTTTTGGTCTCTTGTCGTTGTAATTCCTTTTGTAGGTGTTTGGTATGCAGTTATAAAGTCCGTTGTTATTATAGTTATTCATTACTGAACACGATATACGATTTATAACATGGTCTAATAATATAGCCTACTCGCTGTGATTGGGGTTATTCGTTATTCATATCACTAAATTGGGGACGATTTAATTAGTGCTTGTCTGACACACACACACACACACACACACACACACACACACACACACACACACACACACGGTGTTTCAGGTCGACCCTAGAAATATGGAAAAGAAACGCTTCATATTAGTTACGGAATTACTATGACAAACTTCAAAATACCAAATACAAATTGGCAGAATTTGTAATTTGTATTTGAAGTTTGTCATAGTAATTCCGTAACTAATATGAAATGTTTCGACCTGAAACAATATATATATATATATATATATATATATATATATATATATATTAATATATATATATATATAGTTTTAGGCCTAACCTTTTTTTTATAGGTTTGTTCTAGGCCATAGCCTATCCGTTTTTAACGAGAAGGCCCCCATACAGGTGTTCTGTCATTGTAGCATGTGTGGATAATAATATTCTTTATGGGTAATTCAGGACTTTATTAGAACCCTAAATTTACCTACTTTTAATTATTAGGTATAATATATTTGTTATTATTGTGTGTTAGGGAAAGGTTTGATTCACTCCGTGTAGTATTCTTTGACGGCATTTTGTTTCAGGAATTGAATTAGGTTTAGTGCGAAATAAATGTAAAAAGACTGCTTATTGAAAATATGTATTATAGCTTTAATTCGTATATTTGTCCCCTTACTGTACAGTTCCGAAAAAAGTTCGCCTACAAACAAAATTTCTAAAATGTATAAAAAAAAATAGTTTGGATATTTTATTCTTTTTGATGGCTAAATAAAATTTTAAAAACTAAAACCAGTCCTTTGAGAGGAGTAATTTTTTATGGTTTTTTTTTTGACATTTTAATGCTTAGGCGAACTTTTTTCCGAAACTGTACCATTTATTATAGATTCAGTGAACTTTCCCTTTTACGACATTCATAAAGTAAGAAATGAAACAGAATTTATTGGCAGAGAAAAGCCGCTTCGTAAGCCTATTATGTAAAGAAGATCTCGTACAGCCTTTTAGAAGCGTACAATTTATTCAATTTCGTTAATGGTTTTCATCGACTGAGGAAATAAATGAATCGTTCTTAAGCGAACAAGTTACGCCGCCCTTCTTATTTTTCCTCTTCGCGACTTAAAAATTTTATCCATTAGTTCCCAGCGACGACAAACTAATGCCGAGCCAGAGAACGAGACCTCCATTTATCTGTAGGTCCTTAATTTTTCGCATGAACAGCCAGGTACATAATGAAACTACCAAGATTAATTTCCTCCTCCAATGAAATATGCCTTCTTGAGGAGCGGCAGACCGCGCGCTGTGTAGGCCTATATATTTATATACTGTAACCTCATTAGGGTAATGAGTATTTTGGCTGTTGTAAAACCTACTCGTACGGCCATTCGTAGTAGGACACTGGAATAATACTATCATAAATTATTTGTACCGAGAGCAATTATTGTTTGTACTTCAGCTATACATTTGAATTAGTAAGTCGGATGTTTTTCATTCTATAAGTATTATAGTGTATTTAAAACGGCGTAAGTTGGGAGTATCGTAGTTTGGAAATGGTTACAAAAATGCTTTAAAATTACAAACAATGTTTTTAGTTCTTCAATCAAATTACGTGAAAATTGGTTCAAATGGAATGATTTTTTTTTTTTTTTAGGGGAACAATTTTCTTTTTAGGAGGTTCCAATTAGACCACGTCCTCCCCAACCCCTAATTAGGGGCTGCTGCTGCTGCTGCTCCTCCTCCTCCTCGGATAACGAGACTTCGTGACGTCAGCAAGTTTCGCGTTTAATGCATCAAGGGGAATGTTTTCTAAGTCATAGAAATCCTATATCCCGAATTTCTCATTTTGTTTGCGGGGGCAGCCCCATAGGCTTCGGACTGAGTTTGCTTTTCTGCTTTTATTGTTTGTTGGGTACAAAAGAGACCATTCTACTTGGTCTGTTGTTATTGCCATGCGCGAATGATATTGCGTACAACTAACTGAATGGGATGACAAAAGTTGAGACGAGCTTTTTAACATCATTAAAAAAACCCTAATAAAATAAGCGAAATGCCATATTATACGAGATGATCCTCATTTTGATCTATGTAAAGTTATATCTATTCGCGGAATTATCTTTAAATAGTGTCCTTCATCGCTCGGAAGTGTATAAAAACTTCAAAAGAAGAGAGTCGTCATTGTGAAAATTGAATTTCCCAGAATTACAGAAGGCTCTCAACTTACACGAATCGATGGAGTGGAGGAAGGGGAGGAAGGTCCTGTAGTTCGCTTTTCTCATGGTATAAAGATGGATTTCGGTGGACGAGTGTGTCTGTCGTTACGACTCAATTAATTGGCGCGCCAGGAGGCCGTTGGGGGGGCCCCAAACCCCCTCTTTATCTCCCCCTTTTTTCACTTCCAGTGTGACTTTTTTTTTTTTTCCATTACGAAAATCTCTTATGAAAAATTTTTCTTTTTCTCAACATTTAACTTGTAAATTATACGGGCGTCCTTTTTTATTTGGTTTGCTATCTTACGTGCTGGGGGGGTTACGAACGCGGGGTCCATGTTAATTCTGACCATGTTAACTTTCTCGTAAAAAGAATATTTGCCAAAAATCGTTTTTAGTTTTTAAATGCTTTTCATGGCATATAAAAAAATGAATCATGATATAATATATATATATATATATATATATATATATATATATATATATATATATATATATATGATACACACAGACCGTGCATGGAAGAAGTAACTCTTCTGGGATAATTAAATCCACTATAGTCCGAATAAGTAATGGTAAATGACAAATACCATAGTTTTTCTTTTTCATGA
Source organism: Bathynomus jamesi (assembly GCA_023014485.1). Lineage (NCBI taxonomy): Eukaryota > Metazoa > Arthropoda > Malacostraca > Isopoda > Cirolanidae > Bathynomus > Bathynomus jamesi. Next base: position 273,574 of record JAJOZX010003119.1, read on the forward strand.
TGCTAGCCCGACGTGGGCAACGGGTCACTCGCAAAGAGGTCCCATAAACATAGCTTCCCTCACCAGCTATCTGTTATATGTATATATATAAACCTGGTACCGGCCGACCACCTGAGTTAAACGAGCAACTACCTTCAAGCAAGCCGTTTTTTCCATTCCCAAATATTATCCCTTTAAATACGCTGTTATAAAAAAAACCTGAGTTAAGTGAGCACCCGTCTTATACGTTCAGCGGCTGTCTTCTTAAGTCCCAAAGTCCCAAGAGGTGAACATTTCTGGTTCGCTTTAGCGACCAAATATAACTATTCTAACAAAGGAATGATAGAGTTGTATGAGGCTACTACAGTTCTCTCCGTGACCAAACGCACAAAGCTAACGTTTTTTTAAGATCTGCTAAACAACGGACAATTGATACATTGTTTGTAAAACTTAGTATATAAGTATGTGCAATTATTAAATAAAACATTAAATGTAAACAATTAGTGTATATATTGCGCAATTATTAAGTAAAATTTGTAAACAAGTGTATACAATTACATAAATATGCGCAATTCTTGAATAAAGTTATTACGTAAGTATAGTTTTAATCCTAATAAGTCAAATTAATATGAGTTAACGGAACTAAATAAAAAGGGGGAAGTCGATACAAAATAGTGCTGTGATAAAAAAACCACCTGCTTTTAGAGACGAATGAGACCTGTCCGGAAACTGGTCTCTTAACGACAGGTTTCACTATATATCAGATATGGGTAATAGTAACAGACTATTAGAAGATTTTTCAAGTAATTGTAATAGATGACAATTTTTTGGCTGTAATAGTGTAATAGTAATAGAAGGCAAAGTAATAGACAATAAGTCTATTACTTTTCTATTACAGTGGCAGTGGACACATTGTGAACCAATATTGTGGCAAATTTTTCCTTCTTCAATAAAGTAAAATTTATGAAGACCAACAGTCTCTGAAATTGTAATGATTTGGTTGAAACAAATATTTGTTAACACACTGCTTCTAAATGCATTTAAATAGACAAAGATCCTTTTCAAATGAGTGAAGTACCCCACATACAAAAGTAATAGTAATAGATGACCAAGTACGAATAATAGTAATAAATGAAAAATAAAGTAATAGTAATAGAAACCCAGTAATAGATCCCATGTCTGATAGATATATATATATATGAAAAATATTTCTGACTTGGCGGCGCTGCAGTCACTGAGCGTACAGATCTCTGCTTCGTGAGATTAAGACCTTGACATTCGGTTGTTCAGTTATATTCGCACTGTAAACATGGCCGCAACACTTTCAACTTGCACCAAAGAAGAGCAGCGTGCTGTCGTTCATTTTTAGTGGTAGATGTGGACGGCCGCCCTGAACATTCTGCGTCGGCGACACTTGTTCGGCAATTTTTTAACATTTCAATATATTCGTACACGCTCCGCTGTGGCAATACTTGATCACCATAGTGTACAGATAATCTGAGAGTTTCAGCCCCTTTTACGCCCTCAGTCCACAAAAACACGAGCGACAGCACGCTGCTGTTCTTTGGAGCAAGTCAAAAGTGGTGCGGCCATATTTACAACGCGATTACAACTAAACAACTGAGTGTCAAGGTGTCAATCCCACGAAGCAGCGATCTATCTGTACACTCAGTGACTGCAGCACCGCCAACGGTCAGTAGTGTAGACAATTCTGGAAAAAAAGACAAATTACAGATACTTTTTGACTTACTCGTGTGTGTGGCGCACACACACACAAAAGAGGTAAGTCAAAAAGTATCTGTAATTTGTTTTTTTCCAGAATTGTCTATGTATATACAGGGTGTCCCAAAAAAAACTATATACTCTTTATAGGTAGCATCATATATTTTATAATTTAAAAAAAAACCAAACAATATATTGTTATAGCAATTGCCAATGAAAGGTAAATTAGTAATCTAAGTGATCAAAATGTTATAGCGAGTTGTTTGCATATAAAATTTAATTAACTACGCCAAGTGCTCAAATGTTCTCCGGCGGTTTTTTTTTTTGGGGACACCCTGTATATACACACAGTGTGTGTATATATATATATATATTATATATATATATATTTATATATATATATATATATATAATATATATATATATTTTTTTTTTAAGTTCGGGAAGAACCGATTCGCCTCTATTTAAAAGGGCATATCTCAGCGGAAAAACAAAGAAAAAGTGAGAGGAAAGACAGAGGAAAAAGAAAGGGTGGAGGGGACAGTCGAAGTGGAAAAGACCAAGGACTGCAGGGTCGAGCCCCATCATCCTTGGGTGCTAGGGCCGGGAGGGCGCACGTGAAACCCAATCCAGCAAGCACGTACAAACGAGCACAAAGAGCACTCAAGAGCACGAGCTTAGAACCCCCTTGCGGGGAATATATATATATATAATTTTTTTTTTTAATTGGTTTTTTTTAACCTTCGCAACGTCTAAGGTCATATGACGGAGGGGACCTACAGCTTTACGTGGGATCCGAACCACGGGTCGCTACATAATCTGTGCGCAAAGGACGGTCTCCCATCCAACTACCACCCAGACCCAATGTCGCTTAACTTTGCTGATCTCCGGGAAGCGATATATATATAATATATATATATATATATATATATATAGAGAGAGAGAGAGAGAGAGAGAGAGAGAGAGAGAGAGAGAGAGAGAGAGGAGGGGCTTTTTTTCTTTAGCTAAATAATAGGCCATGTGGCTGAAATGTCTTTTAGGCCGTAAGTTTGAACTTTCTGCGCTTCACATAACCGGATTTTTCCAGTTTAAATCTCCCCTCCTTGTATAAAACCGATGGTTAACGCAGTTTCGAAAAGGGCGTCTGACAGTGATGTGCGTCGTAAACAGAGAGCTGTTAGCGAGTTCTTAACCGCAGAGAAGGAAACAGTTGGAAATATTCACAAACGTCTACAAAACGTTTACCGAGATGATGATGATGATCGAAGCACGGTTGGACGCTGGTCTAAACATGTGAGATCATCGGAGAGGGGGAGAGCCAGCCTCGATGATGAGCCACTCAGCGGTCGCCCGGCATCGGCTGTAACATCTCACACTGTGCAACGTGCTAACAGCATCATTCGATCAAATTGGCGCATCACACACAAGGAGCTATCACTGGAGCTAGGAAGTGTGAATACGATAATTCAGCAACTGGGATACTCAAAAGTGTGTTTACGGTTTGTTCCTCGCGAACTGACTGAAGATCACAAAGCCCAAAGAAAAGAAATTGCTTCCGAGTCGTTGGTTCGATACGAGACAGAAGGGATGACTTCCTTTCATGAATTGTGACTGGGGATGAGACTTTGAACCTGAAACAAAACGCCAATCCATGGAGTGGCATCACGCAGACTCCCCACGCAAGAAAAAGTTCAAAATGGCTCCCTCTGCAGGAGAGGTTATGGCCACCATCTTGTGGGACATGAAAGGGGTGATTCTGGTGGACATTATGAAGAAAGGACAAACAATCAACTCAGAGGTATATATTGCTACCCTACAGAGACTCCAGAGACGTATAAAGCGAGTTCGACCGGAGAGAAAACTGGAAGACGTCCTTTTGCAGTTTTGCACGTTAACGCAAGACCACGCAACAGTTTGCAAACAAGAGAGGCCATCATAGAACTGCGTTTGACTGTGTTACCCAAGTCTCCATACCAGGGTTGGTAAAAAAACAACTGGATTTTTGCTGTGTAGTTGGGTTTTTGGGTTTTTGCCAACCCTGCTCCATGCAGCCCGGATCTGGCACCTTCAGACTTCCATTTGTTTGGGCCAATGAACGATGCTATTCGTGGAAGAAAGTTTCAGTGACGATGAGGAGGTTAAGAGGTGGCTCCAACGGAACCTAGTGGACTTTTACCAGCAAATTATAAAGGCCCTTGTTTCGAGGTGGAGGAAAGCCGTAGAAAAGGCTGGAGACTATGTGGAAAAATCAAAACTTGTAAAAAAGGTATGTAACTACTTGTGTACAAAATTTTTGGAACTTACAAGTTAACTTGGAAATAAAAAAAAAAAAGGTGGGGCAAAATATATTGTGACCCTCGTATGTTATACACAGACCGTGCATGGAACAAGGAACTCTTCTGGGAAATTAAATCCACTATAGTTCGAATAAGTAATGATAAATGACAAATATTATAGTTTTTCTTTTTCATATGGAAGGCCCAACGTGGGCAACGGGTTATTCGCAAAGAGGCCCCAAAAAATAGCATAGAGTTTCTGTGCTGGTGTGTTTCGTCTACCGCATTCGCCGCTAGGAGCGCTGTAGTAGCTGTTCAGTTAAGATGGCGTCTGTGACAGAGAAGGCACAATGTGTTGTGTGGCTTGCAGAAACAAAATCTCCTGTCAGTGTTCAGCGAAGGTTCAGAAAAAAGTATGGAAAGAATCCACCTGATGTGAAGTTAATTAAGTCGTGGATGAAAAAATTCTTGGAAACTGGAAACGTGGAAAAGGGAAAGAGCAGTGGTAGACCATCAGTTTCCGATGGGACGGTGGAAAACATTCAAACTGCTTTCACACGGTCACCAAGGAAATCGGTGAGACAAGCTTCATGCCAACTAAAGATATCGAAGTCTACGGTGCACATTACTGCACAAGGTGTTACACAAACGTTTGAAGTTACACGCGTGTGTGTGTGTGTGAATACCGTTTAGACATTTTACGTGCCACAGGGGTGCACATGTGGAAACTTATTAAGTTCATTAACCATGTATCAAAACTTTGTATGTTTATCTACTTATGATTAAAACTGTGTTTGAATACGAGTGTTTATTTAAAAGTTATAGCATGCTTTAATCAGGGTAATCATTTATGGACACCCCATATAATCAGGTTGTCCCAAAAGTCTATTCTAAATGTTCAGAATGCTCCCCATTCAGTTCGAAGCACATTAATTTAATGTAATTCCCATTGGGTAGAGATTTTTCACACACACACACACACACACACACACACACACACACTATATCTCTATCTCTATCTATATATATATTACTGGATACAATAGCTCCGATGTATATCTCTTAGATAAACAGTATTTAAAATAGCGATGCGAGGAAAATAATGGAAAACCAATCAAGTAAAAATTATCTCGATATAGTCCGTTTCTCCCCTCTGCTTTCCAACCCCCTCCCTTTCCAATCCCCCAATTCTCCGCCATCCCCTCAAAATAGTGCACACTAAAAAAAAGGAGGGAATAAGTTTATTGATTGTTTTCGTATCGGTGGTTGTCAATTGCCCGGAAAACAGAAAGGGTCATGGGAAGATGTAGGCCCTTCCAGGTTGACACTCTTCGGTCGAGTTATTGACACGGAATTCACTCGTTGGTCTTCTCGTTATTTCGGGGAACGAATAAGCAATTGGAGTTCATTCGAATTTGTCTTATTTATGCGCGCAAAACGGATTCGAACACCTTTACACAATACACAGTTTACGCAGTATTCCGCACTTTATCCTTTAAAAGATTCGAGTGCGCCAGTTGGTAAACATTACATTATTCCAGTGAATTACTAGAATTATAGAAAGAAAATAAATTGAATGGAAAAAATACAAAATATTTAATTAAACCATGTATTAAACCACGTATTTACGTTTGTTATAGGTTGCGTAGTTGTGTATTAATTAATTGTAACACTCGTTGCAGTTGCTTTGGTGATTACCGAGTGGTGTGTTCGAAATGGGTCGCAAAAAAGTATATTATTATTATTATTTTCCCAAGTTGTTCAGGAACTGTTATTTTTTAATGTAGGTGCCCTAAGGTTTGCACGGGGTGGGGGGACACCCCCTCTTTACCATTACCTATAGATTCTAACTAGGAAAAAATAAAAACCTCTTGTGGCAATATTAAAGTAATTTTATTTAATAGATTAGGCGTTCCTTCCAGAATTTTCACTGCAGTGTAAATAGGGTATAAGTATGTTAGGATAAACATTGGGCCCCATACTTAACCAGTTGTCATTATAGGCCCCATCAGACCTAAATTGGCTTTTAAATTTTGCTCGTCACGAGCGTTTGTGCGTATATTTATTTGACAAGTTGAAAGGTTCGTTTTATTATTTTCATGGCTCCGATTTTGCAATTTATTCTTAGAAATTTTTCTCTCATTGGCTTTGATGATAAGCAATGAAAATTTATAAAAATTCCCTCAAAGGGAAAACGGTTGTAAACACTTCACAGAAATATATATTAATGCGAAATCATTCTTATTTGATTAATTAAAAAAGTGAAAATATTGTGGAACTTATTTTGATTTTTAGTGGTGATGGAGGGCTATTTATTAATTGCGTAAGTTAACTTTTATTATTTTATATGGCGTACCCTATTTTAATTTTGGGGCCTAATACGATGTTGGGGCATAAAATTTTAATGAAAATTTGGAAAGACCCGTTAAATTTTTCATCCAATTTTTCGAAAATACTGAGAGAATTTTTTTTCCCTCTTTCTGAAAATAGTGACCGCTCGATTTGACTGCAAAAGACAGTCTGTGAATGGAAATCGGAGACCCCTCTTGACCAATGGCGAGGCGGAGGAAAGACACCATCCGCGGGTCACAATACGCGATCTATGGTAGCTTTTGCGCCTTAATTATTTTGTCGCGGAGTTTCGGGTCGAATTGTGTAGCACTCAGGATGGAAGTTCTTTCTTTCTTCCTTTCTTTCTTCCTTCCGTCCCAATCTTTTAACTTCCTCGGTTCATTAGACTCTTAGTCCAATAAAGGCCAGAAGAGTCCATTCGGGTCCGCAGGGGCCATTCTTAGCCCGTCCTGATGGGTTTCCGCACTCCACCCCCAATCACCTTCGGATCCATCCATTCTCCTCGTGCGTGCGCTCTTTTTTTCCGTTCCATCCTGCGCCCGTTTCTCTCTTCGGATTTGGGTTTCCGGACCCACCCCCACCCCCCACCCCCAACCCCCATACCAACGGACTGAAATAACAAAAGACTCAATTATGGACACGTCTCGACCGGTCTCTGTTCTTGTCGTTCATCCCAGTTTGCTTTTGAGTCGCACCCCATGAGATAATAAAAATAAGATATATAGTAATAGGTCGACTAGCTACACGGAGCATCGTGTTCGTCGCTAAATTATCGAAATGAATTATTGGCAACTGCTTCCTTTATCAAAGTAGCCTTTGACCCGCGCGACCTATAAGAAGTTTAGCCTTTGATTTATTGTAAACAAATTCCATAAATTATAAGAAAGCGACGTTGAATGCATATCCTGCGTACACAATAATTTTTTTTTTTTTTTTTTTTTTTTTTTTTTTTTTTTTGTTGACTGATCAAAATATATATGTAAAGTGTGAGAACTCAAAATAAAGTTTTTTTGATGATTGGTTTCAAATGGGATATATTTTATACTTCTTATCGTTTTGTATTAATTTTATCGTTTTGTATTAATTTTATCGCTTAATAATTTTATATGAATGGAAGTTATTTTACTCTTATTTACCAATGGATTATCACATTTAATGAGTTATTTTGAGTAATTACACAGGCCTGCGATGGTTTTGTTGTCCGAATTATTTTATCACGTATAGTAATTTTTGCACGCTGATTCCGAAAATGATATTAATTTTTCGCCATCACGTACAGATTTTTCACAAAATGTCATTACATATGTAAGTAATTTTCATTAAAATTGACTCAATTAAATTTTGATTAAAAACTACTGCCAATAAATGCTTCCAGACCAGAAGTGACGTCATAGCGTCTTCTAGAACATTCGAGAAATGTACCGCTAGTATATAAGTGATTGACAAGCCACGAGATGAGTCAGTCTGTCTAGTGTGTGCTAGGTTATAGTTCTTTATTATTCAAAGGTGCGCGGTGACTATATTTCTTTTGAAATTTGTTTATTTGGCGCTATGGCAACCAGAGGGTGTGTAAATAGCCCAAACATTTTCTGTTATATTTGTGGAAAATTTACTGTGACAGAACAAAGGCGATATATTGCAGACTTCGTCAAGAAAGTATACTATGCGTACTTCGGAATGAAACTTGGCGGTCAAGACGAATCATGGGCTCCACATAAAGTTTGTAGTGTTTGTGTTGAACAACGTAGACTGTGGAGTAAAGGTAAAAAGGATTCTTTACCTTTTGGGATTCCAGTGGTCTGGCGTGAGCCTAGAAATCACAGCAATGACTGCTATTTTTGTTCATGTAACGTGCAAGGCTACAAACTAAAAATAAAAAGGAAATTTCGGAGCTATTGAAGAATAGGGACCCCAGCCTTCTTTAGTTAGGCTTATAAAGCTAACTAACGAAAATATCACGACCTAACCTAACCAATCGTTAGGTTAACTGTACGCCCTTGACGATTGGTTAGGTTAGGTCATGATATTTTCGTTAGTTAGCCTTATAAAGCTAACTAAAGAAGGCTGGGGTCCCTATTCTTCAATAGCTCCGAAATTTCTTATCCAAACTTTGTCTACTATAAGACCCGTTACGCATGGACCTGGTATGCCTGTACCTACTAAACCAAATAATCTTAATATAAATAACCATCTGATTCGGTGTCTGATGACGATGGAAACGATGATATTGATTGTTTTCAAACCGAAACATCTGGTGAAACCCAATTGTTTACACAAAGTGAACTTAATGATTTGGTAAGAGATTTGCGTCTCTCGAAGGATTCTTCAGAAATTTTGGGATCCAGACTTCGTGCAAAGAACTTGCTTTCTCCCGGGACGTCATTTTACTGGTACAGAAATCGAGAAAAAGAATTCATCCAATATTTTTCTCAAGAAAATTCACTGGTATATTGCAACAATGTTTCGGAACTAATACTTAAGCTAGGCGCTGCAGTCTATGACCCAAATGAGTCGAGACTTTTCATTGATTCCTCCAAAAGAAGTCTAAAAGGCGTCTTCCTTCACAACGGTAACTTGTATGCATCAGTTTCTGTGGCTCATTCGGTTCACTTGAAGGAAACGTACGAAAATCTTGAGCTTCTTCTAGCTAAGGTTAAATACGAAGAACACGGTTGGCTACTTTGTGGAGACTTAAAAGTGATTTGTATGGTGTTAGGTCAACAACCAGGTCATACGAAGTTTCATTGTTTATTGTGTGAATGGGATAGCTGAGCAAGAACTCAGCACTGGATAAAAAAGGAATGGCCACGCAGAGTCAACCTGACACCTGGTTCTAAAAACATACAACGTGAAAGTTTGGTTGACACGAAGAAAATCCTTTTACCTTCGCTTCACATAAAATTGAGCTTGATGAAGCAATTTGTTAATGCCTTGGACGAAGATGAAGATTGTTTTAAGTATCTGTGTGGTAAATTCCCAACTCTTTCGGAAGCAAAATTGAAAGAAGGAATTTTCATTGGTCCCCAGATTAGAAAACTGATTTTGGATGAACACTGAAAGAATAATGAACAATCTTGAAAAAGAAGCGTGGATTGCTTTTAAGGATATTATCAGCAAATGTTTTGGGGGAAAACAAGGACCCAAATTACCAAAACATTGTGAACAACATGCTAAATAAGTTCAGAGTTGGGTTGTAATACGAGTTTAAAATTACATTTCTTACATTCACACTTGGATTATTTCCCTGAGAACCTCGGAGCACTCAGTGAAGAACAAGGAGAACGGTTTCACCAAGACATCAAAGAAATGGAGAAGAGATATCAAGGAAGGCGGGACATCGGCATGATCGCTGATTGCTGGATGTTGAAACGGGATACTCCAGAATTATTACATAAAAGAAAAGGAACCGCGCGTACATTCGAGACAGGGTAAATAAAGATGAATATGTAATTGACGTTAATAGTCTTCTTTCTTTTTAAAGTTGTTCGCATTTGTAATTAGTATAACAAAGCAAAATACATACCTAATGTAAATTGAAAGAAATAATATAGAAGAAAATGGACACCTTATTCGAAATCAGCGTAGTTGAATTATATAAAATCATTTATTAGTAAGAAAACAACTCTTACAAAGTTCTCATTCGCAGGCCTGTGTTATGGATTGGAGTTTTTTCCTGTTGAAATATTTTTTGTTGCTGGGTTCGTAATTTTGCTTGATTAACGACAGACGACGCTTCGAATCGGTCGTACGTGTAATGAAGAGATTGCGCTTGTTAACTCTTCCGTACGTATAGCTTGTAATATTAAACTTCCGAATAGAATAATAGATCGTAGCGAGACTCGTGTAAGCCGCGATGATACAGGGTAGGGGGAAACTAATTAACCGTTTTAAAAGTACGTCTGAAGTCTTTCGCTCCTATTGTAAATTTTTCTTTGAATGAACTTAATTATGTTCACAATTTTAGCCAAGTCTTAAATGTTGAATATATTGTATATAATCTACACTCATCACACACAGGCTTCAGTTTCCGCGTAGTTTTACCGCTTATATTCGCTTATATTTATGTGGATATTTCTCTGCAAAATCGTGAAAATACAAAGGGATTAGTAACGTAATTTATTTTAAAATAAATTTCCAAAAAGGATTGGACGATAAATAAAATTGCTTTATTTATTAAAAGGTGATGCCCTCAATCCAAGGTTGGACGCTTAAGTATATGCTAAAATTACCAGAGTTACGAGCAATATTTTTAAATCTCGTTGTCGTTAAATATACATTTTGCCATTAGGGACTTTAAGTGCTTCGCCATTTCGAGAGTAGACATTTTCCAATTATTAATTTGCAGCTTGGTAGAGGAAGGTTCTCCTCTCTCTCGCTCTCTCGCTTATTATTCCGAGAGGTTTCCAACTCTGGAAAGGTAATATCCACGCGGGTAATCCATCATCTCTCGTAAGCGAGGCGCCTTGCTTAATCTAAGTCTAATACAGGCGTGATACTTCTACATAACCTTCTAAGACTAGGTAATGAACCATGTTCAAGGTGTGTTTAATAGTGTATCCCCTCTCGCCAGCCTCCCTCCGGATATTGGGTCTTGGGTCCCCTTGCCACTACGCTCAAATTCGTTAGCGCCTCCGGAGCGGGGATGCATTCGCTTTATTTTTTATTTGTTCGAAGTAATTAAAAGGTATCCTCGAACTTTGAGGGATTCTCTCCCGAAGAAGAATGTGTATCAGTAAATAAAGACTGAAAGAGAAATCGCTAAAAACTCGCTCCGTCTTGGTTTCATCAAAAGGAGGCTGGAAAGATGTGAGGGGCAACAGCCTAAATTTCCCTATTCACCGGGTTTTTTTTTTTTTTTTTTTTTTTAAGGAAATGTGCAAAGAGGAAAGGTATGATTAAAGACGCCAAGATTAAAAATAAAAAAAAATGGCAAGTTTTATTATATAAACTGCGGCCGAATAAGCGTTGTGCTAGGACGAAAAGTGGAGAGTACTAGTTTTATATATACTACTAAAAAGAAGTTAAGGGTCAAAGGAAATTTTTTGATCATTTTTGTAAGTATGTCTTTTTAAGCCAGATAGGGTTAGAATATCCCCCTTTGGGTTGTCATTTGGACTATAGACATCACGTTATTATGGGACATGCAATCATTGCACTTATCTTTAGAAACTTTTTAAGTTAACCCAGATTTCCTTTTCATAGATTTGAAGCACGAACTTAGTCAGACTAAACTGACAAACTGCCTCGAAACACCCATTGTGACACCTCATGCACCATTTGCACGTGTTATGCATGAGTGTCATTCCATGCATGCCAATTTTAGCAATAAAAGGGCTGAGCATTTTCCATTCATCATCATTTGAAATTTGAAGATGGTTCGACGACAACTCAGCATCCAAGACGGGGGAAGGGCCATTGGCTGGCTACAAGATGGACAAACTCAGACAACTGTGGCTCAGCGTCTAAATGTAAGCCAAAGCGTTATCGGCAGACTCTGGCAGAGGTTCAGGACAACTAATGCTGTTCAGAATCGCCCCCGTTCTGGAAGACCCCGATCAACAACAGCACGAGAAGACCGCTTCCTGATGATAACGGCGTTGCGACAGCGCTTTGTGACCGCACGGCATCTTCGGGATCAACTCAGAGCTGCCAGAGGCACCAACGTGTCCGACCAGACCATTAGGAATCGTCTGCGAGACCGAGGTTTGCGATGCCGGCGTCCTGCAGTCCGACCACCGCTACTTGACCGTCACAGAAGGGCTCGCCGAGATTGGTGCAGACGTCATATCCGGTGGAACCGTGGTCAGTGGGCAGAGACAATGTTCACAGATGAGTCACGCTTCTCGCTCCAGTTCAATGATGGCCGGGCTCGTGTTTATCGTCGTCAAGGAGAGAGATCTGCTGATGTCAACGTTGCTCAACGTCTACCATTTGGAGGAGGAAGTGTGATGGTGTGGGCGGGGATATCCATGAACCACAGAACCCCTCTGTACGTCGTCAACGGAAATTTGACTGGTCAGCGTTATCTCAACGAGATTGTTCAACCTCTGGTAATTCCACTTCTGCAGCGGATTGGACCAGGAGCTTGGTTCCAGGACGACAACGCAAGACCTCATCGTGCCAGGGTGGTGACCGACTTCCTGCAGGAGCAGAACGTTCAGCACATGGATTGGCCTGCATATTCACCCGACTTGTCACCCATTGAGCATGCGTGGGATGAACTAGGGCGGCGAGTTCGATCACATCACGTCCCTGCCGTCAACCTCCGGCAACTGGCTCAGCGATTAGTCGCAGAATGGCAAGCGATCCCTCAACGTTATTTCCAATGCCTGATGAACAGCATGCGCCAACGTTGTCAAGAATGTGTGAATGCTAACGGTGGCTACACCAGTTACTGAAGCTTCTGCGACTTGTGTGAACATCATTTTGGGGGGTGCTTGACTTTTTTTCATCAGGGTAATAAACTAGTGTCTAATCAAAAGTTTTTGTTTTGCGTTTTCTGTTCTTGAGCCATCAAAGAATTATTTTGTCATCAGTCGTCACCATTTTAGCTCGTTAGCTTATATTTATATGCACAAATATTTTTGACCCTTAACCTCTTGAGTAGTATATAAAAAGGTCTACTTTATATTTAAATAACGTATCCCATTTAAAATAAATGTTTTGCGCAAATTTTAAAGAGGGTCGTATCATCTTTATTTTGTAATTACTCGAGATTTAAGAAGTAACAGTTTTAGAATTAATATTGTAAGAAATTGATGATAATAATAATAATAATAATATAATTATTACTTAATAATAAAGAAGTTATGCCGCTTTTAAAACCTACAAATACGAGTTAATATTCTCTCTGAAAATATAATTGATTGGAAAAGCGAAACTCCATTTGTGATGCGTCTTCATTTAGAATAATAATTACTGAAATATCGATGAGACAAACCTCTTAAGACCTTAAACATGACTCTAAATGAGATCATTAAAATATTCATACGATAAAGGATTTCCGATAGATTCGTGCGTCTTTCCGCTTCTAAAATGTAATCATTATCGTGTTATGGAAGGGAAAAGGTGTGTGTGTGTGTGTGTGTGTGCACCCACTTCCAGCTGCTGGAAGTTTTTGATTTGGCGCTTATAAATAATAAAGGCGATGTTTTTATCGGAACTTTGATTCATTGCGATTTTTTTTCATTGCAAATGCGGATTACGATTAGTGAAAGGGAAAAAAAATCGCATTTACAAATTTTACTTTTGAAAATATTCCTTGGGGACGAAACCAACTTGTAGTGCATCTTGCTCCTGATGAATCATGCACAACGGACCTATAGAGCTGGGAGGGTCTGCAGCGCAAACTAACGACACAGGCACGTAGGTGATTATAATGAAATTGATCACACATTGATTTTTATAGCACGGAACATTGTATCTTCCGTCTGTGATGGAACACGTACGGTCGCCTTCTAAGTACACTGAACTCCTTTGTGCTTGGCAATGATACCGTGAGCTGCTCGTACCCTGAATGGGTATATATGGGCGGAGCGATGCTGTGTAAAACTGAAATTTTTCCTAACTTCACTTAATCTGTTCACATGTCTTGAGCGTATATATATATATATATTAGTGATGTAGCGGATGTCATTTTTTTCACATCCGCGGATGCGGATGAGGATGTTTGATTTCAACATCCGCGGATGCGGATGCGGATGTCTACATTTTCGTTATTTTTTAGGATATATTCGAGATTTGTTGTGTTTAACGTATATAATAAGTTATTATATAGAGAGAGCTGTAGCTATAATGTAGTATAATTGATTAATTGTACAATAATTGCTGTACTTTTCTCTGAACATATAAAATAATATCAAGCATCTAACTAATATAGAAATCAATCAGTGAATTCGTCTGCAAATAAATTCGTTATATTTTGTTGAGTTTCAGCCACAATTAGAAACCATAATTGTGTTACCAGGATGCCGGACGTGAACCCAACTCAAATGCACCCCACCGACCTCTTTCCCCAACCTCCACCCTTATAGAAAGATATCTTTAATTAGCTTGATAACTATTTATATTAAATTTAAAGTTTTATTAGGCATATTTATAAATGAGTAATTAAAATAAAGTAAACTAAGATGTTCATCGTTTAATGTTCAAACTTAATTATAGGAAGGTTATGCTTAAGGAACATTAATTTTTCTGCCTTTTCTGCTGCCAGTCTGTTTCTCTTTTCATCATATATTAATCCAGCACTGCTAAATAATCTCTCGCTTGGTACGTTTGTTGGAGGACAGGCTAAATGCTTCCTTGCAAGTTTACTCAAGTATGGATAGATATTCTGCGTATTTTTCCACCAACTAATAGGATTGTCACATGCAGCCAGGCGTTTTTCTTGGTGATAGCTCTCGATCATTTTTACTACATCTTTTGACATCGCGTAGGTCTCGTCATTGCTGCTTGACTCAAGAAACTGAGAGACAGATTCTGTGATAGATTTGCTTGTTGAAGGTGTTGGTTCTGTCACTGAAACTTTTATTCTTTTGGTGGGTGGCGAAGCGACAGATTCAAGAGATTGAAGCTCTTCAACTGCTTTGCCAAGTGATGATTTAACTCGTTCTAATGTACAGGGTGATCAAAAAGTAACGCAACCCATGGAGAAACACACACAATTGATTTTTTCCTTCTGTTGCAGGTGGTGAATATATGAAAAAGATGAAATACACCTTGGATCTTTAAGGGTCTTTAAGAACATGAATCGCCGTATCCACTTGTGTGAAGCACAGAACGGTGCCCACTTCCAGCACTTGCTCTGAAATAACAGCTTTGTAACGTGGATCTAAGTAGGTTGCAAGAGAGTAACTTCATACAAGAACAGCCTCTCGTCTTGTCGCTTGCATCACTTTTGCGCACAATGAACTAGTTCTATTAATATAGTAGAATTTGATAATTTCCGCTTATTAATGACGTTTTATCTCAACGGTCCACATCCGCACGACATCCGCAGTCCAAAGTGCGGATGCGGATGCGAGAAAATGTGCGGATGTGACCTACATCACTAATATATATATATATGTGTGTGTGTGTGTGTGTGTGTGTGTGTGTGTGTGTGTGTGTGTGTGTGTGGTTTCGTTTCCTCGTAATTGGGCCACGTCCCAAGCACGTCTCTACTAATATGGCATCGAAGGGGAATTTTTTTTAAGTATAGTTTTTAAGCGTATGTCGTTTTATCATGGGCTCGAGAAGAAATTTTTTTCGTTTTGTGGATGGTGTTGGTGGTAAGAGACGTGCTTGGGACGTGGACCAGCGACGCCGGGACGAAACCTTCTCTGCGCTGCACATTTTATACCAATCTCCGTATTAGAATGTAGCTGTTATTGTCGTTCTCTCTAACTAAATATATTATATACTATACTATTTCGTTTATTCACTCAACCAGCAAAGTGAAATTGAACCTTTTTATGGTACCCGATACACGACGTTTGGGTTTGCGAACCCTCTTTGCGCGTTTCTTTGGCTTCGTTTCGGGACTAATTATGTTATGTTGATCGTATTAATTATGTATCGCATAACCCCTAAATCGTGAATGGCACTTTTTTTTCACTCTCGCTCATCAATGTGATCCGAACCCTCGGCAATGAGCTTAACATGCACTGAATGTGACACGAAGCGATGATAGATTAGCACTTCCTTTTTTTTTCAATTTGCTCTCTATAGTTTTTTTCCTCCCGAATTTAATTTTAAAATAGTGTTTGGACCTTTTGGTGGTAATTCAGTTTCATTAAAAAAAAAAAAATTTATGTACTTAAATTTTTTTTGCATTCGAATATAGAATCTCACTCCTTAAAATTGTCTCATCACGTTGGCGTATTGGTTTAATATTCTCATTGGTGGTTTTTGTTGGCACGTAAAGAGTCGGTCCTTGGTCGATTACTTAGTATAGTGAAGGGCTGTAGTTGAGTTTTTGCGTGTTTCACCGGCTTTTGCGGTAAATAGGGTGCTGTTGAATAGCTGCGAGAAGAGAAGCCTATAATTGGCGTTTAATTAAAATTGCTTACGGAGAGGAGTCCTCGGGTATGGGGATGGCGCGTATATTATGGCCCATTATCGATGAAAATAATAATAATAATAATAATAATGCGACGGGGGAGGGGAGCGGTCTCCCTCCTCTGCATTCCGGAATGGAGGATCTCCCAAATTGCTTTCGAGTACCCACCATAAAGCTGCTCTTGAACTTCTCATTATTGTTAGTTTAAGTTTTCGCCTTTCACTATTTACGGCATGCAAATGAAAAGGACGAAAAGGGGTATCCTTACCCTTCTCTCCACCCCCACCCCCCATTGAAGGGTTTAAGAGGGGTTGGGGGAGAGTGCTCCCTGTAACTTCTTTTTTGATGTTGAGCGCGGCCGGATGGAGGCGCATATCGGAAGGTTGGTGAAAATCTGCTTTGCGGTTTAGAGTTACTGCTAATAATTAATAAGGGTTTGGGGAGGCGTGGGTAGGGTGGGGGGTCTGCTAAACTCTGAGTTTGAAAGGTCGATCGAGGTCGGTAATGGGATTGGGAGGGAACCAATTAAGAGCGCACGAGCTGGATCCAGGGAAAGACTAATAATAATAATAATAACGACAATAGTAATAATAATAGTAATGAAAATGAAAATATTTATTGGCAGACTATAGTCCATATGACAAATATTATTAATACAATGACACTTCACATACTAAGGATTAGAAATAATACAGTAATGTCGAAGTTAAGTGGAGCTACAGAATTCCATAGCTTAGAGGAGAAACGGGCAGGACTCGTAGATAGCTTGGTTAATCGGGTTGGTTGATTTTTCAATTCTTTGCATTAGACTGTATTGAACACGTCGTGTTACCTCTGGGCAGTGTTGGGCACTAAAGCGTTAATCCGATAACAGTTAATTAACGAAGTTAACTTTTTTTAACGGACTATTAACGGAAGTTAATTTCCATTTATCGTTATCGGACCAGTTAACTTCCGATAACTCGATATTTAGTCTGTTAAAGTCCGTTAACACGTTAACTGCGAGGAGTCATTCACGGAAGATCACCGCTCCGCGAATGAATTCAAACCGCCATAACTTCAGTCTGCCAATTCCGTCCTCTGCCGCAGTGGAACGGCTCTTCTCTCTCGGCAAGGACATCCTGAGGCCCAAGAGGTCAAGACTGGCAGTTGGGCCTAACTTTGAGAAGTTGGTCTTTCTGAAGGGCAACCAGCACATTGTGTCATAGTCTTTAATAAATGTGCCTAAAATTTAATTTTACCTTTCAGTTCCCGCCATAATAATTCTCTGGTAAATTAAAATTTAGTTAATGGTTAGTGGTTACAAGGGTTTCAAAACATGCAATCAGTACATTTTTTATTAAAACTAAAAAAAAAAGTTAAGCAAAAAAGTTGCAAAACTTGATAAAAATAGTTAAATACCTATTTATTGTTGGATTTTGCATAAATAAACATTTTCTATGGGTTTCAAAGCTTTTTTCCTTGATTTTTTTAAATGTTAGTAAAGAAATAGTTATCGTTAACGGATTATCGTTAACTTCCGTTAACTTTGTAGTAAAATTATCGGATTATCGTTATCGGAGTTAAAAATTGGGGTTAACGGATTATCGTTATCGAAGTTAACTTTTTGGTTAACGGTGCCCACCACTGCCTCTGGGAAGGTCGGGACATTGAGGGTAGCAAACATTTGCGAAGCTGAGCATCTCGGGGTGGGTGGGGGTAATTTATGTAAGTCTAAAAGACCCGTTGTACGGCAAATTTAGGGTTTTGCCAGAACCTCTCTTATAATTCACCCAGAGTTGCTGTCCTTATATATTAGTGCAGAAAGTATGAAAGTGTGTACAGAACCGAAAGTTCCTTAGTCATATTCGCTTTAGCACAAAGGCTTCGAGATTGTTTTCTTATATCCGAGTCATCACTCAAGTAGCTGGTGTTAGTTTGACTCAATTACTTCACCTCTCATTTTAAGCCTAACCTAACCTAAGTAATAATAATGATGATGATGATGATGATAATGAATTAAGTATTAATGCATTATAGGTCGGACCGAGCCTGGATCCTTTTGGAGTGCGAATTGTTTTTACGAACGGAATGACAGAATGACTGTTCGCTTCTCCAAACGTTACTCGATTCAGTGCTTTAATATCGAGAGTCGATCGCTGAATGGCTTCTTTGGTTAATGAGGAATCGCTTATTTGTCTCGTTTCTTAATTTCCGTCGCCTTTATTCTCGTGACGAGATCGTTTATAATGGAGACGACGATTAGATTCACTCGCAATCGAATCTACATTAAATTAAATAGACGGATTAATGTTCATTATTAAGGTTCTGCAATATCCCTCTTCTTTGAAGAGGGGGCGGATTTGATGGAGGAGGTAGTTCCTTTTTACTCATCTTACTCGTGTAACCTGCTACGCATGTATGGTCAGGAACTTGGCTTAGGAATTTGGCAAGTGGAAATATATATATATATATATATATATATATATATATAATATATATATATATATATATATATATATATTAGTATAATGTGTGTGTGTAAAAGGAGGAAATAGAAGAGTAATTTGTACAGCATTATTTCAGACATTAATGATTACAAATGGTTTGTAACAGATAAAAGCGTGTCATCGCAAGTTTTTTTTGCCAGAGTTAAATAAAGTCTGAATTGGACAATAGGCCCTTGACGCCCCATTTTTCTGAAACTTAAATAACAGATGGGAAACATTAGCCAAGACTGACTCTCTCTTTGGCTTTCATTTGATTATTCGATGCCATTAGACAAATGTTTTTTTTTTTTTTCAGGTGAACCTTTTTTCAGAATGCAAATGGCGGGCAAGTGTCTTAAATGAATAAATATTGAGCGCGAAAGAATCTTTCCCTCGTGGCTTCTCATCGATATATTATATAACTCGTTATGCATCACTGGATATTTGTATTGGGAATTTAGGTTTTCAGTTCATTAATCATCGTAAGTACTGTACGTTAAATTTGCTATATGACCCTTACCGTATCGTTGGCTGAAAGCGGGATTAGAACGTTGTTTAGTCGCAGTTTGAATTCTCGTAATCGTAATAAGCGTACGTATTAGAATCGCGCTTGCTACGAAACGAGGACGATTTTTTGTTTTAACGGGTTAATTTATCGCTTTACGTCGCTAATTATTATAGGGTTTGGTGGCTGTTATTAAACTATTATGTTGCCTTTATACGAGTTAAATCGGGTGCGAGAATGTATATTTAGAATTATATAGGCCATAACGCTCCGATGTCCCGGTCGTGCCTTTCCTAAGGAGGTAATTAAAATCGAAGTGCGTTTGTCTTTTTGACGCTTTACGCGGCTGTCATTATTAAAATGTATGAAAATCCACATCGCGTGGCATTAATAAGGATCGTAATTAGCATTGAACTATATGGGAGATTATCATTGCATTATTTTAATAGTAAGTTGTTCGTTAAAGTCTACGTAAACAGTTTAGTCTTTGTTTATAATTCCGGTTCTTACCACCTCGGTTCCCAGTCCAACATTTGCTTTGCAGACTTTCACTGTACGTAGATAAATTTATTAATTAATTAATTATTTAGTAATTCGAGTCTCGTTACCGGTTATTATTTTAATTGAAGCGATAAAATCCTCGCACTTAATTTATTTATATTTATGAAATTAATTAATTAATTAATATTAATTTTAAACTACCGTATCGATTTATTAATTGCGATATTGCGAAGATTAATTAATAGAAATAAAGTATTTGGCTTCGTTATCAAATTAGCTCAGTTGAGTAAGGAACTGTTTTTGTAAGCGTGTCCTTTTTTATGACTGCAAATATATATAAAAAGCGTTTTCTATAGTAATAAAAACTGCAATACTATAAAAAGTATCATAGAAGCAGCACGCGCGCAAAGTATGGCCCGCGTTTGCATATATTTTTATAGGGGTTCCAAAGGCGAATTTGTTACCACAGGTAAAGCAATAACTTCGGGGGTCTATCAGCCTATCAGAAACTGCACAAGAACCGTTTATTTTACGAGGGAATCAATATACAGCACGCCATATATATATATATATATATTATATATATATATATATATATATATATATATATATATATATCACACACACACACACACACACACACACACTCACTGTAGGTGGATATTCACTGGAGCAAATAGCACATAGGGAAAGAATTGTGGAACGAGTGCCGAGAGGAAACTTGTATAATTGGGCCGTTAATACTAAGGTCGTGGGTTGGAGATAAGATTTATCACGACTGAACGTGAAGTGTTAAGACTTACTGTTCAAACGCTGATTTAATACAGCGAAGTGAAAGAAAATCACGATCAAATGCATTCTCGAGAGCCTTAGTTAGTTCGTTCTTTCGTTTTAGCCAAGGATTCGTTTATTTGGTTCTGCGCTTCTTTACTTATTTGGTCTTTAAACTACTACTTTAGTTATTGTAAAATTATTGGCCACTAGTATTGATATTGTTGTTTAGCGGAGATGGCATAGCATTTGTAGGTATAGTATAAAAAATAAATGAGAATATAGAAATACTTTCCAAGAGGCAATAGGGTATACGTATCAATTTCAAAGAAAGCGATAGGTAAATAAATATTTTTTGTTTTCCTACGCGTTTGCGTATATAAAAACCATATAATGATTTAGAAACGGTCGTTTCCGCGAAGTAGTTCACAATTCATCTTTAATTAAAAAAAAAATGATGGACATTGGACAGTAAGCAGTAGGCAGCAGGCGGCTTTTCTACGTTTGTTGCTAGATTCACAAAGTTTTGAAAATAACGGGTATGGTGTTGTAACTCTTACTTCAGCGTCGAAGCTAGTCGATATGTAATGTGGTGGGTGTTTTTTGTGCCAAACACGAAATGTAAATCATCATGAATTGATCATGTCAGTATGAAAATTAATCATGAATTTTGATACGAGATAATTATATAATATAAAAGTTCTTTGAGATAAAAATTATATAGTGTGTTACGAAAAAGCCCTTTACGAAAAGAGAATGGAACTATTCAATAGGTCGGGTTAACGGTATTTCGTCGATAAACTATTGTCGACAATTTCTTTTTTCGGGGGTAGGGGTGCTAGAATAAGTTAGGTGAGGTTAGCTCGTTAAAGCGTTACTGAATTTCTCGTCGTCGAAATGTGTTTAGGTTTAAGTAGGCACCTTATTTAAGTAACTGACTGGTCGTTCGCTAACTTTGGCCTATTATGGGCTCTGGGATTTAGAAACTGCCAGCTGTTCAAAGGTGAAGCATTGGTTCTAATTCGTATTAAACACGATGGGCGTAAATTCAAGAATACAACACGCTTGAAACTATATATATATATATATATATATATATATATATATATATATATATATATATATATATATATATAATACCCCCAAAAAGTTTAGGGTACCAAATTTTTTATGGTATCATTCATTTAAGTTTGGGGGAACCCAAAAAACTTTCCGATATAGGGGTCCTATTTCTAAAAGGGAAATTTTATATTATCATTTACTTAATAACGTAACTGAAGCTGAGAAAGGTCGTAAAATAATAATAATTATAAAAAAAGTAGAATTTATCCAAGGTAAGGATTCTCTTATTTAAGGAAATCTCCACGGGATTGGTACTTTAAGTATCTCTTCTACTAAACTTTTGGTAAAAGTTCACACAACGCTAAGCTTGTCTCTCCGAAACCTCGTTTACGCCTGTTTATAAACTTGTTTTTTAAATGAGTTTTTCAAATTTTTCATAAATTTGCTTATAAATTCGGTAAAAGTTTATCGGAAAATTTCTTGCTTTTAGTCCGTTACCCACAAGCACCTATATTATTTTGTTTCAATGCTCTTTTGGGTAACATTTAGAAATTTAATGATATAAATAACCGGTGCTTAGTTAATTCAAGTTTTTGTTATTTTAATTATTTTTTTTTTCACGAGACCTTTCGTTTGTTTTTACTTAGCTAGTTTCTGCACTTCCATTAATTTTGCATTAATTTTTAAAACTTTGTCAGGTTTTTTAATTGAATTTAATTTAATAACCTTTATTAATAATAAAATAAATACGTTGGTTTTACAATTTACAATGACATAAATAATTGTGAAGCTGGACTATTTATTTTATTTAAATTGACCCTTAAGCTTTAGGCTTTACTGGGCTGGTCAATATTGTTTGCGAGTCCATTTATTATGTAAAGATGTCCTTTTACGCGCTATTGAGAGATTAATACAATATTATATATTTTGGAAAGAAGAGAATGAAAAGTTCAGTAAGTTTAATTTAGAAACGCCCAAAATATGATTTGGTGTATTTTTAGTAAACCACGTTAATATTTCTACGTGTTTGATTATTCATGGTTTCATATTAGTACGGCCATGAGTAATCAAACGACCATGATAATTCTTCTCAGCGAATAACATTAAAAGAGAGAGCCTAAAAAGTGGGGTAAAGTTGCCAGTGGTCACGCATCGCCGCATTTGACTTAAAAACTCCCCACAAAATACTGTTACAGTGAAGGAAATAAAATTCATGTGAAACATTACTTCTAGTAACGAAGTTACGAGAAGTAATGTTTATATGTAATTATCTCTGTAATTATCTCTCTAATATTATTATTATCTCTCTAATATTATTATTATTATTATTATCTCTGTATAATATTAAATTATCATCATTTCTGTATAATTTATACGTTACTTCTAGTAACGAAGTTATAAGAAATAATGTATAAATTATAGAGAGATAATTGGATAATTACATAAACATTACTTCTAGTAACTTCGTTACTAGAAGTAATGTTTCACATGAATTTTATTTCCTTCACTGTAACAGTATTTTGTGGGGAGGTTTCAAGTCAAATGCACGACAATAGGACCGATGAGTGACCATTGACGACTTTACCCTATGGCTGAACTTTCTACACGTTTTTTTTTTTCCAGCTTTCATTTTGCTTCTCAAAGGTAGTTAATTACATTTAATGAGAATGGTACGAATAAAACGTTGTGCATTACTGATACTGTATAAAGTGTCCCATAAGTCTCTCTGCCACTGAACCTTTTCCTACTAGAATAAGGTGAGGGTAAAGGGACTTTTCAGTCGCGGTTGACCCTCATAGGGCATGAAAATAAGTGTGTAATATATATATATATATATATATATATATATATATATATATATATATATATAGTACTAAAATATAACTTTTTCCAAGTGTTTCTAATTGTTTAATTTAGGTTTAGTTTTGTTGTGGGAAAAGGAACCCAAAATGTGTGTGATTTAAGTGACTATTTCCTAAAATATTTTGTTTTAGAATAGCAATAAATCTTAAAATTTTTGGCTTAAAGAAAAAATTGCGAACGAAACAATTAAGTATAAAAGGTATATAGCCAATAAGCAGTAAAATGCGAAGTTTTATGCATATAATAAACTAAAATGTGTCTCTTTTTTTAAATAGAATTTATAGCATTGATATCTTTGTATAATTTATACCAAGACTGGTATATATACAGTATATAGTGTACGAGTTAACGTATTTCGGTGGGAGGGTAATAATTTGTTTTAATTCCTGTTCATTTGATTATTTCCGCTTTAAAGGACAAATGGAAGTGATTCGATTCTACTTAGAACAGATTTAATAGCGCAAAAGGACCCATAATTAAAGAATAAAGCGGAATTAAAACCCATTTTATCATTCAGGCTGAACGTGGTACAGCGTTACCGTTGTTAATCTTAACGAGTAATTATCGCATGCGTCCTTCAGTGATTGGCGGCGTTTCTTCCTCGAGGAAATGAGACTGAGAGGGAGGGAAATCCGCTTGTGGCACTTCTTGGCACGATCAAGAGGCACCTTCTTCCGAGGAGAGAGATAGAGAGAGAGGCGAGGCGAGGCGATGAGGGGAGAAGAAGAAGAAGAAGAAGAAGAAGATCAGCTGGTCGTTATGGAAGGAAACATGTGGCAAGACTGATTAGTTTAATGTCTACACGCCACCCCAATTCGGGTATTGTGTTCACTATCGACCTTCTTTGAGCTTCAGATGCCAACGTATCTAAAATTTGGAAATGTAGAGAATACTGTAGAGCGAAAAACGGGTTTTGCTTTATTAAAAAATAGGAGGGGTGGGGTGGGGGAGGGCAATTTGTATTTTAGACACTAAATTATTATTATTTTTAATTAAAATATATATCTTTTTTTCAATAGAACAAAACGTTTTTAATTTTGTAAAATCTTTGGTCCAACTTTTGTAAATTCACTTTAATTATCTAACTAAAATGTTTTGTATTTTATAAACTAAAGCTGATTAATACTGACATCATCCTTGAATTGCTTTATTGTATTACTGAGCTGAAGGATTTGGCTCAAAAGCATTCATAAACGTTTACAAAGCTTCTTAGTTTGATTTCGGGAATAAAGGAAAAAAGAAAAAAAAAATCAAAAATCAAAGAAACGCATTCTTATAATATGGAAGGGTGAAACTTCAAATCGTTCGAAAAGCAAATAATAATAACAAAAAGAACAACAACAACAACAACAACGAATGTATTAAGAAGACGGAGCACTGTCTAATCGAGATGGCGCTTTGGTTCCCGCATCTCGCTCGGCGCAGCCATTTCATCAGCACTCGAGTTTTAATCCGGTTCCTTTGGGCCCACGGACACGTCGAGTAACATCATCAACCCGTTCGTGGGGGAGGAGGAGGAGGAGGAGGATGATGTCTCCTTCCATCTACCCCCCCACGCCCCCTCTAAACTCCCAGCAGGCACCCTGCTTTGTTTCTGTCATCGCGGGATTACGTAGGAATTAAGGAAACTAGGCGTCGAGTGCTAATCTTACGCGTGAACTACATCAGTTGTTTGTTATTACGGCATTAAATCTGGTTTTCGAAACACGAGATATTTTTTATCTTTGTAATTGCTTATCGTTTGAACAGTGAACAACGTTTTGTTTTTAATTTTTAGTTTTAAATATTCTCCTTAATTGGTTCACTAATTGATGTAAACCGCGTCGAGAGGCAGTGCCGCTTATCCGCGGATATTTCGTCCGCGCATCAACGGATTTTATTAAAGCTTCGGGAAATATAACATTTGATATATATTCATCCATTATCCTCGGACGTATCTCCGTATCGGAGCTATTTATAAAGCTCTCCTATTTGGGTTATTACCATCTCATTTTTAGTTTCATTGTAAAGTTTCTAATCTATTACTTGAGGGGAAGAGAGAGAGAGAGAGAGAGAAAGAGAGTCAAAGTATCAGATAATGGTGAAAAATTGGAAAAGTGAGTCGGCCAAAAATGCTCTTAAATATCTTTTCGGCATTTCGAGAAAGGGAAAAATAGCCGAAGGGGGAAACTTTATTTTGTTTACTTTAGAACCAACTTTCGATGACTTCGTACATTTGCAACAAGATTTTTCTCTCTTCTTAATTTTAGTGAATTTTTAACTATAGTCATTAAAATGAATGTTATGAAGGCATTATCATCATTATTATTATTGTTATTATTACGTGTTTGAGGGTAGTTCATAAATGTGTATAAAATGAAATGGAAAGAAGGAAGTTTAGTTCAAAGTTGTTGCTGTTAGTCTCTATTTTGGGCTGAGTGAATTAAGCCGTTACTCAGTATATATACGTGTATGAACACGAATGTAGTTATATAAGTATACAACTATACAATTATACCGAAAGTCTTAATAATAATAAAAATAAAAGCTTTATCCTAAATTTTGAACGTTCGGAGTGTTAATTTCTTCACGATGAAAACTCTACAGTTTTGAAGTTTGCATTTTCGTTCGTAGACCGGTTTCCCTTATGGTTTGAGACCTTTTAATTTCAAAGTTCGTTGGCGGTATTTGATAAGAACAGTTGGGGTCAGAAGGTGAAATTTATTTTTCCGATTTTATTCTTTTTTTTTTTGTCGTTCTAAATTCGTCTCTTACGTAAGTTTGGAACTTCCTCCTTCCTTTCATAGCTGAGTAAAGTTCCGTATCTTGTTTAGAAATCTTGCGCGTAAGAGTTCGTTTCTCGTTGCTGCTTTTTCGCTCTTCTTCGACCTTATTTCCTCATCTTTGTTAAGTAAATAAAGCGGTAATTTTTAAAGATCCATTTAGATAGTTTGAATTTTTTTTCTTTTTCTCTCTGGATATTTTTGAAACATTTTTAGGTCTTAAAAGTTACGTATTATACGTAGCTTTTAAGATAAAATTTTGGGCATTCCATTTTAGGTATAGTTATTACTTATGGTAAGTCGTGTGCTGCGATCAGTTTTGCCACGAAGTTTGTAGCAGTCCTTAATGAATCTCGTAAATGAATCGGTTCTCGAAGCTATTTCATCCCAGAATGAAGTGCGGCGTATTTTAAATAGCGATTGAACGGAAATTTACCGTAAAGTACTCGAATAACTCGCTGGTACCGAATTTTTTTTCTTTCAGTAAAATATAAAGTCCTTTCCTTATTTTTGAAACTATCGTATCCGCCCGCGTTATATAGAGTGTTTTAGAACAATTTTATACCCGTTGTATAGTCAATGAACATTTGTACGGGGTTAAAGCATTTGGGTATCGGTTAAATAGCCCTAATTTACTCGTGCCCACTCCAATCCTTCATTCTGGATGCCCCGAAATGGAAGTAAGATGGATCGATCGTTCTGCCAGCGAGTCCTTTAATGTAAGGCCCATCTTGTGCAACGCGGGTCAGGGAGGAGATCTTAATCTAACTCAATATTTACTTAAAAGAACCCGCTCGTCCATCTCGAATTTAATTTTATCACTTTCTACTTCTTAAAAAGAATCCTAATAGTATAACCTTGTCAAGGCTTTTTTTTTTGCTTTTACACACACACACACACACACACACACACACACACACACACACACACACACACACACAGTACTGTCCTATATTTGGAATATCACGCACGAACACGCATGATTTTGCATATTGCAAAAATATTCCCACAAATTTGAACCCAGGACCTCTTGAGTAGAAGGAGAGGGCACTACTACTGCCTGAGGGAGCAGCGACGCTTTTGCGTCCAGAGGTGTTTTCCGTACTAACTTCCCTGCACTCGAGGGAGTGGGCAGCATTTCATTCAAATCCTGCGGTGTAACACGGGTCCCATAGGTGGAATATCAAGCGCAGCTCGGGGTATGTCGTGGTCATGTCTCGGCACCACTTAAGTTAGGCGACATTGGGAGTGGGGTAATAGTTGGATAGGAGACCGTCCTCCGCGTCCAGATGATGTAGCGACCCGTGGTTCGATCTCGCTTAAAGCCGTAGGTCCCCTCCGTCATATAACCTTAATGTTAAGAAGGAAGTTAAGTACACACACACACACACACATGATTTTGCATAATGTAGAAATACCCCCCACCAGGATTCGAACCCAGTACCTCTTTGAGTAGAAGGCGAGGTCTTTGTCACTTCGCTATGTCAAAGTAATAGTAAAATCTGGTGCGTATTTGAAAACCCGAGGGAGGAGGGGATACAACGCTTCCGCGTCCAGAGTTGTTTTTCATACTAACCTCTCTGCACTCGAGTATCCTCGAATCCTGGTCGGAGTATTATATATATATACAGGGTGGGCCGTAAGTTTCCATACATAGGAAAAATAAACATGTTTTTATGGACAACCATTTTTATTTATATAATATGCTCTACATGGTTGCCATTGTTTTGAAAACACATTTCAATACGTGGTCCCCACTGTTGATGAACACGCATTAGCACAGTTGACGTTATGCTTGTAATGGCGTTGGTGATACGTTCCTTTAGATGATTGATTTATGTCTCGTATCTTTTCCTGATACACCATGGCCTTCAAGTGCCCCCAAAGATAGAAATCAAGGGGGGTGAGATCTGGGGATCTGGGAGGCCACTCCACAGGACCACGCCGACCAATCCAAGCATCCGGAAACTGCTGATCCAAATACCGACGCACGTGAAGACCATAATGAGGTGGAGCTCCATCTTGCTGGAAGTAAACTGGGAAGTTACCTTCCTCGTTTAGCAGGGATGGGAAAATCTCTTCTTGCAACATGTTAAGTTACCTTTCGGCATTAAGATTTCCACTGACAAAAATTGGTCCAATAATTCTGTCACCCCATATCCCGGCCCACACCATCACTTTACCGGCACCTTGCATCTTCGTCGGACTCAGCCAGTTAGGGTTAGCATTACTCCAATAACGTATGTTTTGCCGATTAACCTCTCCATTGACGTAAAAATTTGCTTCATCAGTAAACAAGATCTTACGTCAAACGCATATTCTTAGGGTATCTGAAACATAAAAACAAACGTTTAATTTTTCCTATGTATGGAAACTTACGGCCCACCCTGTGTGTATATATATATATATATATATATATATATATATATATATATATATATATATATATATGGGTGGTTTTATCTCATCGAGGTGGAATTCTATTCCAATTTTTTTTCTTTGCCAATCTATCATCTAGTGCCACTTGGGGTAGAAACTGTAGAGCAAGAATATTTTTATGACCAAACGATATTTAGGACTTGCTCAATTCATTTGAAATTTTATGAATATAAAATATATTGATATTAAATAGTAATCAATGAAATTCGTACTATATATATAATTTTGCTACAATAGCCCATTATTATGTCCTTGAGGCAAAAAACAAAAACTAAATATTTACATAAAAATAAAAACACACAAGTTTATAAAAAAACAAACAAAACAAAAAAAAAAATCAAACCTAAAAAAAATTAACAGAAAATCACGTTCGCAGCGTTAAAAAAATTGCAACACAATATTAGCGACGCGGGTATTTAACAAATTTGTGCTGCTTTCAACTTCTCAGGAGCGACGATGTCGATGACAACACATGCGGCCAGTGCCATCTGGTTGGTTGGTGTTACTCAGGCGAACTTTACATCATCGAAGCTCCCATCTCGCCGACGAGTATTGGCTGTTCTATTCCATTTCCACAATCAGCAAAAATTGACTCTTAAAGATAGCGTATCCAAGGCAGCTGATCTTTTGCTTCCAATTTGGATGAAAGCTCGAGTGCCTACAAAAGCTGCTAAACATGTTGTCGAACGCATCAAAAAGCTTCATACTGAGTGGCAAGTGCTCAAGAAGAATATCGATCGAAAGTCTGCCACGAACCTTGCCAACCAGGCAACATTTCAAGATGGGTTAGACAACCTCTTCGACATCGCCCACCAGGATGCCATGCAGCTGATGAAACTGAAGAGGACAGACAATTCCTGGAAACTCGACGGGAGACATGACAGAGGGGCACGATGGCTGGAGTCGACAGAAAACTCGCTCTGCAAGAAGAACGTGTTGCAAGGAGGAGAGCGGAAGCTTCAAAGCGGGCTGGCAAAGCGGCTTCATCAAGTGCTGCTGCAACCGACGTTGCTGTTCTTGAGTTGTCTTCATCAAGCAACTCGTCGGAAGTGGAGGAAGAGCTTCCATCATCAGAAACGCGTGCTCCTAAACGAGCTCGACTTCGTGGAACTGTAAATGTGGTGACACCTGAAGTGGCGGCTGCACTAGATCGGACTGATGTGACTGACCATCAAGCGGCGCATATATTTTCAGCGTTAGCGTCCACGAGCCAATTCGGTCACGAAGTAGAAGGCCTGGTGATCAGCCGAAGTACTATCCGCAAGGAGCGGATGGAACATCGGAAGAAGTTTGCTCATGAGATGAGATGAAGGAAAGCTTCGCCCCAGCAGTTCCTCTTATCTTGCATTGGGACGGCAAAATCATGGAGGATTACTCTGGTCCTGGTCGGGACAAAGTGGACGTCTCCCGATTCTTGTATTTGGACAAGACGTGAAGAAGTTGCTGGCAGTTCCAAAACTTCAATCGGGAAAGTCGGAGGTAATTGGGAGTGTCATCGTGGAGACGATAAATGAGTCGGGACTGAGGGAACGAATGAAGGGGCTCTGCTTTGACACCACCGCGTCCAACACTAGTTCAAAGGGAGGAGTTTGTGTTCGTTTGGAAACTGAGCTTGGGAGGAATTTATTGAACTTGGCGTGTCGACATCACATGTCGGAAATACTCCTAGAGACGGTCTTCAGCCTTCATGATGTCTTCAACTCCAAATATTCAGCTCTTCCGTCAATTCCGGGACTACTGGCCTTACCTCGATAAGACAGCATACTACTCGGCAGTGGATGAAGACGACCTAATCCCTCTGTTAAATGGATATAAGACTGAGGTCATTGCATTTGCTGTTGACCAGCTGGCCAAATTTCAGCTACGGGATGACTACTGTGAGCTCCTTGAGCTGACTATTATCTTCCTTGGAGAGGTCCCTCCAAGCGGGAGCCATTTCCGATATCCAGGAGCAATACATCGAGCTCGTTGGATGGCTCGAGCTATCTACGCCATCAAAATGTGGCTCTTCCGCAAGGAGTTTCCCCCTCCAGCAGCATCAGGGATCATCAAGAAGGCCACCGTGCAGTGATATGGTGTGGAATCACATCCAGGAAGTAAGCCTCTTTGTCACGGCCATCTATGTCAAATACTGGTTTCAGAGTCCGTCTTCAGTGGAAACTCCGAGAAACGATCTGAATCTCCGCCGTGCACTAACTAACTATGCTGATAAAGATATATCTAAGACTGTCAGCGCAGCATTCAGCCGCCGTCTTTGGTATCTCAGAATCATTGGTAGGCTTCGGTTTCTTCGATGACAGTGTTGCAGCAGAGAAGAGGCAGATGGTAAATGCCCTGTAAAACAAAATCAGGTCTGAGGAGCCCCCTAAACGGATCTCTCCAGTTGGCCAGGCATGTGGGAAAGAATTACACGATTTTGTCACCATGTCAACTCTGAAGTTTTTTTGAAATACTTGAACTGCCTCAAGATTTCTTAGAGGAGGATCCAACACTTTGGCCAGTCCATGAATCATACAGGAGGAGCCAGGCTACTGTCCGGTCGGTGAAAGTGATCAACGACCTTGCAGAACGCGGTGTTGCACTCATCCAGGAGTTCAATGCATTTCTCAGGCGCAGCGAATAGCAGAAGCAGTTCATTCTAAAAGTCGTTGAAGATCGCCGGAAGGTGGTCTTGTCATCAACGAAGTCTGCCATCATGCGAACCAAGCAACGATGATTATCTGGCATTTATCTAATAATATATGTCATATAAATTGTCAATGGAGAAATTTCAATGTTTTGTTTTTATACAATACACAAATTATTTTTTTAATAAAATATCTCCCCAACACTGATGGTTGTGGACCACAGTCATTAGCGGGGATGGGGCTAATGACCTGTTGTGTGAAAGGAACACTTACCGTATTACATTGTTTTAATAATTTAATTTGTCAAAATGGACAGCATGCTTTTCACGTAACAGCTCCATTTTTTTTTTTTTTTTGAAATGTGTCCCAATAGTAATAAAATGGATGGAGGTCTTATCAAAAAAACAAAATAGCTTTGAGCAAGTCCTAAATATATCCTGATCTCAAAACATTTTTTAGTGTATCATTTTTTAAGCTAGTGGCACCAAATGCCGGGTTGGCATAACAGATATTCCGACATCAGATTTATAAAACCACCCTTGATATATATATATATATATATATATATATATATATGAAAAATTATTTCACGAAAGTGACACGTGAAAAATATTTATGATGAATAAAAATATAATATATATATTATATATATATATATATATATATATATCATGTCATAATTGTAGCCTTTATATTATATAAAAATAAGAAAACTAGACTTTGTTAAAAAGAGATCTTCGTTAATTATTTTATATACTGCCATTTTGGTCATAGGCCAAAGAAAACTTTGTAACTTCGAACTTACTGTATGTCTATAGGCCCTCTCTACGTTTAGGTATCACACGGTACGTTACATTGTTGGTCTACAACAACTGGTAATGGCATAGATTTGATAAGATTCAGTGGAGACCTTTGAAGTCGGAGTGGCTTCGTGTTTTCCAAATGTAAAAAAAGCTTAACTCCATTCGTCTTGGTAAGTTTAAATAACAATCCGTAAATATTATAGACTTTCTTTTCCAATTATTATATATTTGAAAGTTAGGCATAGGCCGCAATAAGTTATTATTTTGACCAATGTTCAGCACAAATTTGCGGGCATTGGTTCCTTTCTGCATAAAAAAAAAAGTAGCTACATTTTTTTTCCGCTCATTTCAGTCTCGTAACTACGATACCTTATTGAGACAGTACGAAGAGGCAAATAAATAAGTAGAAAGGAAGATTAGTGTCTCTCTCTTAAAAACGAGTCCGTAATTATCCGTTTAATCCGACATTGCGAGCGCTATTAGTATTTAATCCGGTAATTCGTCGTAAAGACGTTAACATCGCGGAAGGCGGGTAACTATTTTAATTGGTACGTTGTTCTTTTCGCTCGACGCCGTTTTTTCTCCCTCGATTTTTCAAGATATAATTTTTTACTCGCGAATAAGGTGAGACAGTAGATGTTGTTTGGCACAAAGGGTTCGTTTGTTTTATTTATTTTTAAACTGCTACAAGTATATAGTCGAGTGAGGGAAGTGGCATGTGTCCACCTGCTTGTATTTAGATGGGAAATTAACCAACTTTTCTTTTTGCCTTCCCTTTACACACACACACACACACACACACACACACACACACACACACGTGCGTTACAATCATAAGAAAAATCTCCTTTTTCCTTCACCGATTATCGTCTCATTCCTATTTTTAAGGCGTAGGGCGGCGACATGTATCAGTAGGGCAGGCGGTACAGTTTAATATAAACACCGTATTCGTTTTGCTGTGGCGGGTTCATACTTATTGAACAGGTTGGGAATTGAAATTTTTTTGTCTTATACTATACACTTGATTTAGTGCTTTACGTTTGGCAAAGCGGATAGCCTCAAGTTTACGACACGCATTTCGGCATAACTTGTCATTGCAGTTGAAGCGAATGTAGCTTCATTATTATTATTTATGTTACTTTTTTGGAAAGTGGGCTTTTGGGTTCCTCCTCTGAACGTAAGAGTACCCTGGAAACAGATTTATTTTATATAGTCACAAATGACCCATATACTGTCTACAAACTATCCGATCATCCCATAAGTAATGTCGTTTTTTAGATCGGAATTTGAAGGACAAAAAAAAACTCAACTGAAACTTTTTAATCTAATATATATTTTCCATCGGAATCAATGACACTGCCAACGTCCTACGAGCTTTTCAATGCCATGTTTATAAAAGTCAGGCGGTTTTGAGGCAAAAAACGTACAAAGATTGGTGTGCAGGTTATCTAAAGAAGTATACTGTTTCTCGTCAAGATAGTTTTGCAGACTCCTGAAGAGATGATAATCTGAAGGCGCAAGGTCTGGAGGATGTGGAAGTTTTTCCCACCCAAACTCCTCAATTTTTGCGGAAGTGATCCGAGCGGTATGAGGACGTGCGTTGTCGTGGTGGAACACGATTCCTTTCCGATTAACCAAAGGAGGTCTTTTCTTTTAGTGCAGTGTTCAATCGATCCAGTTGTTGACAGTAGACTTGAGCGGTGATTGTTTGGTTGAGAGGTTTCAAAGTGTATTACACCACCTTTATCCCACCAAACACTAAGCAACACCTTCCGAGGGTGAAGATTTGGTTTTGGCTGTGGTATCGCTGGTTCTCCGGCACAAACCCACTGTCGACGGCGCTTAACAACATTCTGGTACAGTATCCACTTTTCATCACCAATCACTAAACGGTGCAAAAACGGATCTTGTGGAGTTCACGGGAATGAAGAGCTGTGCTAATGTTTACCCGCACCCTCAGATTGTCGACCGACAATTCAAGTGGCACCCATTTTCCTAACTTAGGCACTTTCCTGAGTTGCAAATGTCGATGGATGGTGGACGGGGATGAATTGAGCCAATTCTTCGACAGTTGTTGAACAGTCTTCTTCAAGTGCGGCTAACAGCAGGTCATCATCAAACTCAGCAGGGCGTCCAGAGCGTGCTGCATCTGTCAAACAGCAGTCACCATTCCTAAACTTTTGAAACCATCTGACATTTCCTCACATGCAGAATATCGTTGCCATAAACGTCCTGAATGTTTCGCGTTGCTTCAGTAGCACTATTCCCTTTGAACTCGTATGCCCGATATGCTCTTCTGATACCGCCATGTTTATGAGGGGTTCACATAAAGCAAAACACGCGTCTTCACTGGTCAAGGTCTGTAAAGTATGTAGCGAAACACGATAGATCTCTTAGATATAACCTTCGGAAAATTTATGCTTAAACCGAGTAGGACTAGTTTAAACAATCTATCGTAAAAAAACGACATTACTTATGGGATGACCTGATACAAAAAAAGGGGGGTGGTCGCTAGTACGTACTTTGAACGCGGAGGACGGTCTCCCACGTAACTACTATCCGATCCAATGTGTGTTGCTTAACTTCGCTGATCAACGGGAGGCGGTGGTACGACATTGGTTACGACGTAGCCAAAAAATTTCGAGGGATTGCTTATTTTAATCACCATTTTAAGTGATGTTACGTACTTGTCAAACTTTACGAGACGTAGATGTCGGATATAGGAGTATATAGGCAGTATTCTATATAGTGTAGGTGTGTATAGGTATTGCAATAATAGGGTTATGTTCATTGTAGATACGTTATCAACTTTACATTTAATAATAATAATAATATGAATAATTTACTTCGTACATTATTATTTATTTAAATTCCAAATAAAAGTCACACGCATCTCCTTTATTAAAATTAGAACGAGGCCCTGTTTCATTCCTAGAATGTAATTTACAGTTCGCGACTCCCGTTATGAACTCTTATTCGTACATGCACGAGTGTACGTATATATGTTTAACGCGTACACAGCCAAGCTTACATTGTATGAGGGCCTATTTCGTCAATTAGATAATTAGTGTTTTTTTTTAATTATTCCTCATGGGCTCTGATTATAGAATGAATGGAAGAACAACATAATGAGATATCACTTACTCACTAATTCAATTATAACATTTCTACATTAATTATAAGGTTTTATAAATTAAAATTAATTAGTTATAATATGAAATAAACATATAATTATTTCGGAGATAAGGAAATTATATATACGAGTACATTTACGATTCAGATATATGAGAAAGGCGTAATTAAATGTTTACTCCTGTCATTTTATTTATTATTATTATTATTATTATTTCACCCCACAGCAGAAGGATTAGATATGAGAATAATAATAAATAATATGACACTTTGAACAGTAATAGATACCTACGACTTTCCCCCTGCATTGCAGAAGCCTTTGCAAGGCTTTCATTTATTCTCCCCTCTGATACTTCTAAGTTGTTGCACGTTATACGTTGCTGCTTCTACCTCTCTATGAACTATGCGCGCGTGTGTGTGTGGTCCTGGCGCCGAGCTTTGATGTGTGGTTCCCCTCCGTCTTTTCCCCTCAAGACATCAGTGGATTTAGTGTAGATACGAATGGTTAGGGCTTCACGGCTGGTTATCCCCCGCGATGCCCCGATAAAATTTAAATATAACTGACATAGATGTCGTCTCGCCTTGCATACGCGACAGTCGACATGAGATGTAATAGCGTGTTAGAGCGAGTGTTGGTCGGTTATTCGAAGGGAGGAGCTTCGCAACAGGCAATGATTGAGGCATTCGTCGGAGATGATGATGATCATGATCATGGTGATGTTCTCTCTCAGTTGTTCACGAACGACGATGGTCAGACACGAGAAATAATCAGAAAGGAAATGTTTAATGCGAATGAGGTAATCGGTATAATAATTACGGCGCTCGCGTTCGCTGCACGGCCGAGGAGGAAGGAAGGGCCACATTTAGTTGCAGCTTCTGACCTATCAGCTCTGGGAATTAATGGGAACAATAACTTTGAATGACATACACTTTGACTTATGTAATGGGGTCACTAAGCTATCACAGTTGGATGGAATAGCGTAGCAGGACTGAAATATATGTTCGAGATTTTGTGCGCGCGCGCGCATGTTTCATCTCGAATGATGTCGTTATCATCCTAATAATTACAGAACTGAACATGAATTTAATTTGCATATGAATGTATATTCCAACGTTATTAGTCGATTCCAAATAAAGTGATACGATACATAACATACTTATACGTAATGATTTGCTTTTACTAACGTACATTCCTCTTCGCTCCCTTGGGCTGTGCTTGATTTCGGTCTCGTGTGTGTGTGTGTGTATATATATATATATATATATATATATATATATATATATATATATATATATATATATATATACACGCACACGTATATGACTGAAAATACAACCGTTTTTTTCTTGTATTTGTCTTCTTTCGAAAGTTTTTACAGATGGCGAATTTTTAAATATAATGATTAAGTATGAAATTTTAGGGGGTGTAATCTATTGAGGTTCTATACCCAGAAAGACCAACGCAGTCTCCAGTCTCGGTTAATAAATCAGGTTGATACAGGAACTTGTATACTTTATTATTATTGAGAGAGAGAGAGAGAGAGAGAGAGAGAGAGAGAGAGTGAGTTACAAGGAAAAGAAGTACCTCAAAAGGCCTTGCGGCCCATACCGAGGAGGTACCAATGGCAACGGATGCCAGGGAAAATTTTCTACACCCTCAAATAGTGTGCAAGATTTGGTATAACCTTTTCTTGAAGTGATCCACAGAGGAACTGTTCACAACTTCTGAAGGTAACCTGTTCCACGTGTCACAGATCTTATACGTAAAGTAATTTCCACACACACTAGTCCTAAACCGTTTCAAATCCAACTTCCAACCATTGTTGCGAGTTGGGTTATCATTTAAATTAAACATGCTTCTAAAATCGACATCGTTGAACCCGCGTAAGAGCTTGAAAACGTTGATGAGTTGACCGCGCAGCCTCCGAGTTTCCAGCGAAAACAAGTTCAGGGCGCGTAAGCGTCGATTGTAGCCCATATGCCTAACGGAAGGGATTAACTTTGTGACCCTCGCCTGCACTCGCTCCAGCCTCAATATCTTTCCTGAGGGTGGACGACCAGAACTGCATAGCATACTCCAGTTGCGGCCGAACCAGGGAATTGTACAGAGAGAGCACAATCTCCTTGTTCCGAAACTGGAATTGCCTCCTGATATAACCCAACAGCTTCTGGGCTTTCTTTTCCACCTCTACGCACTGTTTGGTAAACTTAAGGTCGCTGCTGATTAGCACACCCAAGTCCTTTTCCAAATCAGTCGCCTCGATATTGTTCCCCAACATCGAGTAGTCCGACTTGGGATTGGCGTCCGCACGCAGTAACTCGATCGTTTCGGGCGTCCCAACATTGGCCCCAAGCTTGGTGTCATCAGCGAATTTGGTGATCCGACTGACGATGCCACCGTCTATATCATTTATGTAAATGATAAACAACAACGGCCCCAAAACGGAACCCTGAGGAACCCCGCTAGTGACCGAGGCCCAACCCGAACTAGCCCCTTTAATTACAACCCTCTGCCGCCTATTCTTCAGCCAGTTTTCAATCCCCCTACCTACTTCCCCACCGATACCCAGCGCGCGCACTTCCGCCATTAGCCGGCCGTGAGGTACCTAATCAAAGGCTTTCTGAAAGTCGAGATAAAGTATATCAATCGCCTTACTCTTATCGTACTCACTCCACATGACGTGGAAAAACTCGAGCAAATTGGTGAGACACGACCTATGCCGTCTAAACCCATGTTGGGAGTCCCCAAGCAGCTTGTAGGAATCCAAATGGTCAACGATCCTTTCCGCTATTATCCCCTCTAATAATTTACCTACAACTGAAGTGAGACTAATGGGACGATAGTTCCCTGGACTTTCATGATCCCCTTTCTTAAAGAAGGGGTTGAGGGTTTCCTGGGAATCTATAAGGCTCTGGCATCAGCCCTGTCAAGTGAACACTTTGAGGAGCACCATAGAAAAATTACTTTATACTAACTACACTCGAACTATTTTTCTTATTTTCCCAATACCTTCTGTCTTGTACAGGGTGTCCCAGAATTAACTATCTATTTCAATGAAATCGGACAAATTTTTTAAAAACACACTTTTATTTATGTTTATCATGTTTATCATGTTTAATGTGTGTTAAAATGTATAAATTTCTAAATTTTTTTCATAATTTTATTTTCATAATTTTTTCATTATCTGGTCCAATGAAAGACCGTCTGAAGTCATAGAATGGCAAAGAGACTCTCCAAAAGTTAACGTGTGGCTTGGAATGACCAAATCCAAAATTTATGGCCCATTCTTCTTTGCGGAAGCAACTGTAACAGGTACCGTCTACCTTGATATGCTTCAGCAGTTTCTCGAACCACAGCTTCTTGATGGCATTCTTGATAATGTTGTGTTTCAACAAGATGGAGCACCATAAATTTTGGATTTGGTCATTCCAAGCCACACGTTAACTTTTGGAGAGTCTCTCTGCCATTCTATGAATTCAGACGGTCTTTCATTGGACCAGATAATGAAAAAATTATGAAAATAAAATTATGAAAAAAATTTAGAAATTTATACATTTTAACACACATTAAACATGATAAACATAAATGAAAGTGTGTTTTTAAAAAATTTGTCCGATTTCATTGAAATAGATAGTTAATTCTGGGACACCTTGTATACTGTCATATAAAACTTGCTTCCATTACAAGTGCTCATTTTATTCTGGCAAGGCCCTGCATCTTCACATTATATATTATATAATTAAAAAGAACGATGAGTTGTGCTATAGAATAGTTAAAAGTATAATAGAGAGTTACAAGGAGTTACAAGGAAAAGAGGCACCTCAAAAGGCCTTGCGGCCCATACCGAGGAGGTACCAATGGCAACGCGTGCCAGGGAAAATTTTCTACACCCTCAAATAGTGTGCAAGATTTGGTCTAACCTTTTCTTGAAGTGATCCACAGAGGAACTGTTCACAACTAAAGAAGGTAACCTGTTCCTCGTGTCACAGATCTTATACGTAAAGTAATTCCCCGACACACTAGTCCTAAACCGTTTCAAATCCAACTTCCAACCATTGTTGCGAGTTGGGTTATCATTTAAACTAAACATGCTTCTAAAATCGACATCGTTGAACCCGCGTAAGAGCTTGAAAACCTCGATGAGTTGACCGCGCAGCCTCCGAGTTTCCAGCGAAAACAAGTTCAGGGCGCGTAAGCGTCGATTGTAGCCCATATGCCTAACGGAAGGGATTAACTTTGTGGCCCTCGCCGAGAGAGAGAGAGATTTATAAAACGTTAATCAATGTAATAAATAAATTAAAGTTGTAAGATTTATAACTCTTTTTAAGACCCCTTTATCCCATTTGAAATAATATTTTAAGTCTGAAAATTATAGGCTTTTAAAAATAATTGTCATGCATTTTTTATTCGGCGAAGTTGTACATTATACATTTTGAATCAATTATTCCATCTTCAAAGGACAGCCAGCGTCACCGGTATGCAATTTTCGTGAGTTTTATCGCCTCGAGTCACGCATTTGACGCCGATGCACTCTCCCTCTCACCCTCTACCCCCTTCTCTCTCTCTTCTCTCTCTCTCTCCTCTCTCTCTCTCTCTCTGTTTTTCACCTTCTCAGACGAATAAAACCGTCTCTAATGAATTGGATCGATCCTGCCTTAATAATTTGGCTGTCACAAGTGATGGCCACATTTTGAAATAAAGAGACCCAGCGGCCGCTTTGTCGCATTATTGATGCGAACGCCTTCCTTGCTCAATCCATCATTGCTGGCACGGTTGATTTGTAAACACGTGAAATAATTAGTAGATTAAAAGCGGTTTTCATGCTTCAGAGTAATAGTGCATTTTCGCCGGGTCGATCGCAGTCATTTTTATATATACAGGGTGGGCCGTAAGTTTCCATACATAGGAAAAATTAAACGTTTGTTTTTATGTTTCAGATACCCTAAGAATATGCGTTTGACGTAAGATCTTGTTTACTGATGAAGCAAATTTTTACGTCAATGGAGAGGTTAATCGGCAAAACATACGTTATTGGAGTAATGCTAACCCTAACTGGCTGAGTCCGACGAAGATGCAAGGTGCCGGTAAAGTGATGGTGTGGGCCGGGATATGGGGTGACAGAATTATTGGACCAATTTTTGTCAGTGGAAATCTTAATGCCGAAAGGTATCTTAACATGTTGCAAGAAGAGATTTTCCCATCCCTGCTAAACGAGAAGGTAACTTCCCAGTTTACTTCCAGCAAGATGGAGCTCCACCTCATTATGGTCTTCACGTGCGTCGGTATTTGGATCAGCAGCAGTTTCCGGATGCTTGGATTGGTCGGCGTGGTCCTGTGGAGTGGCCTCCCAGATCCCCAGATCTCACCCCCCTTGATTTCTATCTTTGGGGGCACTTGAAGGCCATGGTGTATCAGGAAAAGATACGAGACATAAATCATCTAAAGGAACGTATCACCAACGCCATTACAAGCATAACGTCAACTGTGCTAATGCGTGTTCATCAACAGTGGGGAACACGTATTGAAATGTGTTTTCAAAACAATGGCAACCATGTAGAGCATTATATAAATAAAAATGGTTGTCCATAAAAAAAATGTTTATTTTTCCTATGTATGGAAACTTACGGCCCACCCTGTATATATATATATATATATATATATATATATATATAATATATATAAATAATATATATATATAATTATATACACACACACACACACACACACACACACACACACACACACGGTGTCCGGGCTTAAGTGGCAACAAAATATATTTATAATGTTTTATTGCCATTTAAGCCCGGACACTAATATTATATATATATATATATATATATATTATATATATATATATATATATATATATATAAAGCGTTCTGATATGCCGAATGTAATGCCCTGGCGCCCTTGACTTTCCTCTACTATTAGACTTAATGCTGTTATTGATAGCGCGTGTCGTTTCGATAAAGTAGTTCATCCTCCTCAACTTAAAAGCCGTTTTGGAAAGAAAACAAAAGAGCGCGGATGAAAATAAACTACACTGAACGAAAAAGGTATTCTGAAAAGATGAATTTATGAAATTATTCTACCCATTTTGCGAAAAGAAAAAGTAGCTACCGGAAGAATAGCTTATTAGTATAGCAACTCCCATGGGGGGGGTGCTTTGTTTTAGCGGACGTACCCCGAACCGAATATGTAATTTTAATCGTGTAATCCATTTAGTATATCTTGTACAGTAATAAGAAATCATCAGAGGCCTATATAAAGTCTTGATTAATATATTACACAGTTATATATCGTAGAATTTACATTTGTAGACTGTAGTGCATAACTTGATGCAGTTAAATTAAATTTATTTGGCGACTGAACAAGGTTCGCTCGTAAAAATTGTGGTTTGCATTTAATTTATATATGCTAAAAGATTCATAATTTTTAGTGGAACGCATCCGCGCAGCCGTTATTTATTTATATAGATATGAATTTTATCTTTTAAATAGTATTTTCATTAGAAAGTACCAGTTGATCGTTTGGCTATCCCGGCTTTAGACCTTTAGAATATTAAAAAGGATATAGCCTATTTAGCAAAGGGTTTTCAAAGCATAAACTACCGTCTTATCTCGTACTTACGCATAAAAATAAGGTGAACCCTAATAAGTTGCTGTCAGTAAAAAAAAAAAAGAAGATGCTGAACCCCATTTTAAACTGCTTTTATAATTTGATTTCTAACTGATAAGTAAAATTTTGTAATAACTTCATTTACTTACGCTTTGCATACCACTAATTATTGTTTTCGAAACCTTTATACGTGAAATATGCATCATGCGCTGAAAACGCCGCCATACCACTTGTGTTCAGATAGTGGAATGCAAAAGACCCCCCCCACCCCCCAAAAAACCATGATTTATTGCAGACGCGTTAATGGCTAATTTTTATTTGCAGATATTAATATCGGGTCCTGAGGATGGTGAGCAGTATGCCGAAGAGGTCATAGATCCTGGCAGTCGTGTGTTGCCAAATATGCCCATGGATTCGACAGGCGAATACGTCTTCGTACTCACTGAAAATCGGGTATGTAATGACCGTTTTTTTTTTTTATACGACCAGGAGCAAATTATCTAGTAATTAGGCAGTTAAAATTTCACGTTCATTAAAGCGAATGCGAAGTGTCAGTTATTTTTTATTTTAGATATTGTGTGGAGTCAAAGGTGTTTAGTTTTGAATTGTACTAATGCAAACCCACGAGGAAAAAGAAAAATGATTCCAAGGCCTTTCGTGTATTCAGAAGTACACCTCGTCAGGGAATGAAGGGTGGAGGCAAGATGACCAAAAATATATACAACAACGGGAGACAAAAACAAAAAGATTAACACGATATTAACAAGAGTTGATTAGAGGCAAAAGGTACTTCAACAGGATATTGTCAATTTTATACATTCCCACACTGTTATTGAAATTATTTTTAAAATGGATAAATGCACATTCTAGAATATTCCTTTCGATTATATCTGTGTTTTTAACGAGAGCTTTAAAACTATCCCACTTAATACTATGATTACATCTATACATATGGTTAAACAATGCATTAGAATTATTTGCTGTTCTACACGCACATTTATGCTGTTTTACCCTAATACCTAACGTTTTACCCGTTTGGCCGATATATACTAAGTCACATTATGTATATCCGATCGAATACACACAACCAACCAGATTATCCGACTATTCTTTATTAAGCGTGTTTTAACAGTATTATTATACTTAAAGACTACATTGATACCAATTGCTTTTAGTAAAGTCGGAAGATATTGAAAATTTACATGATAAGGTAGGCTAAGAATATGATAATTGAAACCCACTCTCATAGACAGAGTTTATTTCCACAACAGTTTCGATGCCCACTGGCATCCTCTTCGGGTGAATACAGAAAAACGTTTTTCTGTATCCACCTGAAGAGGATGCCAGTGGGCATCGAAACTGTTGTGGAAATGAACTCTGTCTATGAGAGTGGGTTTCAATTATCATATTTTGACCTTCACGTAGAAAAAAAAGTGAAGTTTTTTGCATTTAGGCTAAGAATATTTTTACGCTCAAATTCCTTTACAGTTACACTATTATAATACTATTCTTGGCTTTCCTAAAGTAGTTATCTAAAAATGAAATAGGGTAACATAATTTAGTACCAATATTCATGATATTGCATAACTCGGAATCTAAAAATTCAGGACTGACAACTCTCAATGCTCCAAGAAACATAGCAGAGAAAATAGAAGATTTAATCGTGGGATGATAGTCGGAATAAAAATGCACATAAGAGTTATTATTAGTAGGCTTACAAAAAACTTCAAATTTGAACTGATTAAAGCTTCTCCGAAGTTTTAGATTCAGAAAAGATAAGCTTCCGTCATTTTCTTTTTCAACCGTGAACTTAATAACTGTTGAGCCTACCAAAAAACGAGTCAACATCCAAATTATTAGGCCAAAGGCATAAAATATCCATATACCTGTACCAAACAAGGTTAAAATTAACAATAGTATGCAAAATTCTGCTTTAAAAAAATTCCATATATAAGTTAGCCAATACCGGTGAGAGGGGATTTCCCATCGCCAATCCAAACGACATAGCATAAAACTTATTTTCAAACTGAAATTTACAATCTTTAACGCAAAGCTTAATTAACTCAATAAGAGTGTTGTGTTGAACAGGGAAAGAATATTTAGAGATCTTATTTTTAAAAAAAATCAAGCACAGTAGGTCATCCACAGGGACTTTTGTGAATAACTATGGGATGGGAAATCCCCTCACCTATTGGCTAACTTATATATGGAATTTTTTGAAAGCAGAATTTTGCATACTATTGTTAATTTTAACCTTGTTTGGTACAGGTATATGGATGATATTTTATGCCTTTGGCCTAATAATTTGGATGTTGACTTTTTTTTGGTAGGCTCAACAGTTTAGTCCCATCTATTAAGTTCATGGTTGAAAAAGAAAATGACGGAAGCTTATCTTTTCTGAATCTAAAACTTCGGAGATGCTTTAATCAGTTCAAATTTGAAGTTTATCGTAAGCCTACTAATAATAAAACTTATGCGCATTTTTATTCTGACCATCATCCCTCGATTAAATCCTCTATTTTCCCTGCTATGTTTCTTAAAGCATTGAGAGTTGTCAGTCCTGAATTTTTAGATTCCGAGTTATGCAATATCATGAATATTGGTACTAAATTATGTTATCCTATTTCATTTTTAGATAACTGCCTTAAGAAAGCCAAGAATAGGTATTATTATAATAGTGTAACTGTAAAGGAATTTGAGCG
The DNA here is from genome assembly GCA_023014485.1 of Bathynomus jamesi. Taxonomy (NCBI): domain Eukaryota; kingdom Metazoa; phylum Arthropoda; class Malacostraca; order Isopoda; family Cirolanidae; genus Bathynomus; species Bathynomus jamesi. Next base: position 318,196 of record JAJOZX010003119.1, read on the forward strand.
TAAAAATATTTAGCCTACCTTACCATGTAAATTTTCAATATCTTCCGACTTTACTAAAAGCAATTGGTATCAGTGTAGTCTTTAAGTATAATAATACTGTTAAATCACGCTTAATAAAGAATAGTCGGATAATCTGGTTGGTTGTGTGTATTCGATCGCGGATGTACACAGTGACTTAATATATATCGACCAAACGGGTAAAACGTTAGATATTAGGGTAAAACAGCATAAATATGCGTGTAGAACAGCAAATAATTCTAATGCATTGTTTAACCATATGTATAGATGTAATCATAATATTAAGTGGGATAGTTTTAAAGCTCTCGTTAAAAACACAGATATAGTCGAAAGGAATATTCTAGAATGTGCATTTATTAGTGATGGGACGATTAATCGGAATCGGAATCGGGATCGAGAGAATTGTACCATGATTTCCGATTCTTAAAACGATTCTTTAACTTTTAATTGAACCAGTTTTGCAATGTAAACTTTAAAATTTAAATGAAAGAGGATAACAAATTTTATTTTTATTGTATTGTAGCTATACATTAAAACGTGTATATCCATGATGTGTAATCAAGAAGATTAAAATGAATTGTTAGAACTTAGTTAATTTTTATTTTTAAACCAATCTATTATAATTTATAATTTATATTACCATACTCATAATGTAAATAGTTAATCTTACCAGAGTAAAATATGACAATTTCCAGAAAAACAAGTATAGAATTATATTTAAAAATATTGAGAATCGGAATCGAGACTTTTTAGTGGTATCGGATTCGGAATCGTTAAAAATTTTGGTATCGTCCCATCACTAGCATTTATCCATTTTAAAAATAATTTCAGTAACAGTGCAGGAATGTATAAAATTGACAATATCCTGTTAAAATACCTTTTGCCTCTAATCAACTCTTGTTAATCTTTTTTTTTTTTTGTTCCGTTGTATATACTGTACAGGGCTATTCAAAATGATTCACCTGATTTCAAATGAGAATATTTTTTAATGTTACAAATACAGTGTGATTTGTGATATATCAACCAAAAGAAAAACTGTCCAAATTTTGTCTCTCACCTCATAAATGCTCTATGTGACTTCCCCTAGTTACACGAGCAACGTCGACACGATAGTCTAATTCCTCCCATACTCGCTCCAGCATGTCCGTTGTCACTGACTCTACGGCAGTAACAATGCGAGTTCGGAGCTCATCCAAAGATGTGGGCAACGGTGGCACGTACACAGTATCCTTAACGTACATCCGGCGACCTAGGGGACCAGCTGTGGAGCACCAAGTCATGGGGCCCACTGCGACCAAAACGCCTTCTGCTGTACGGACGCCATTTTCACACTGACTGTTTGTTGCTAGGCTAGGCCACGGCGTGACTGGAGCCCTCTCGTGGTGATCTTGTAAAACTCGGAGATTTCCTCTTTCATGTGGTGTATGCACGGTTGATAGGTACGGAAGTATTCTCAGTTGAAATCGGATGAATCATTTTGAAATATTTTTGTCATCTTGCCTCCACCCTTCATTCCCTGACAAGGTGTACTTCTGAATACACGAAAGATCTTGGAATTATTTTTCTTTTTCCTTGTGGGTTTGCATCATTCATTCATTTCACGTGTCTAATTGTGAAATGCATCCCATATAATATATAGTTTTGTTGTCTTTGAACAATGGTTAAACATCGACCTGTGTTCGATTCCTCTGTAGCACCCCACCTCATTTGGGGGATTTGTTGAAGGGGAGAGTTCCTTTCAACTTTAATCCTGCCTTCATAACTACCCGTGGTTGAAATGATTCTTGCAATTATTGAGGTTGGTGTACTGGAAGTTCCTCTGTTCTGTTGGTAGCACTGTAATGAGATTTAGGGCTCGTATTTTGTGGGTATTTTTCATTTTAATTTTCATGGCTTTCGGTCCTACGGCGGCTGGGATAGTACAGAATCTACCTGTTCTTTTATTTCAATGGGGTCTTATTTAACTTCTAAAGTTTGGCACACATCCTTCGAGTATTTTTCCGTATGTACGGAATGTCAGTTTGCAGGCCTATCGCTCGCGTTTTCTTTCCAAAGATTACAGTTTAAGGATTGTTGTCGTGATCATTTGTCTTCGTCTTTCGTTTTCTCTATCTCAGACATGAAAGTCTTCTATATGTTTTTTTGCGATGTCTCGTTCTCTGTATGTGCTTGTGAGTACTGAGCAATACTAAACTCTTGATAGGAATGAAGTATAAACTCTTCCATGCTTCTAACATAATTGATTTTCTGGTATGATAATTTCTATTATTTTCTAGCCTTTGTAAATTGTAATGCTTTACTAGTGTTCCTTAAATTATGCATCCGATGACATTATTAATCCAATGTCCCTGACTTTTGGGCTTGGTGTTATCTGTTTTCCTTGCAGTGTTTTATCTTTTATTTTGTAGCTCCTTGTTGTGTCTGTATCTTACGGTTCTTACGGGTCGGAAATTTTCTTCGTTGAGCTTCGTATTGTTGTCTTCCGCCCATCTGAATAGTGTTTCAGTGTCATTTTGTAATATTTCTCTCGCATTCATTTGATATTTCCTTACATACAGTCTTCAATATATGCATCTATGTCTACAATCATTATTATGAACAGCGAGGGAGCTAATCTTTTCAGTCTATTGAACACCACCTCTCCTCTAAACATCATCTTTTCCTCACTGAAACTCGGGTATCTGGGACGACTGACAGCAACCCCTTTTCTGTACCCTCTTATTTTCTCTATACTCAGTTTCACTCCAAAGGTAGATGTTGCGTATATGTACGCAATGACCTAACTTGTTCTCGTATTCCCGAACTCGAATCTTTCGAATTCTATACCCTCTGGCTACGGCTTACATGCCAATCTCAAACTAAATACATCTGTGCTGTTTACCTTTCTAATTCTACTGACTATCCAAAATTCTTTGACTACTTCACTTCCAAAGTGGAGTACATTCTTTCCCGCTCTCCCTTTTCAATGTTCACCACCACCTTTGGCTTTCCTCCCGTTTCACTGACGACCCTGGTGAACTAGCTTACGACTTTTCTATCCTAAATGACCTAGAGCAGATTGTACAGTACCCTACTCGTGTCCCCGATAGCCTTGGAGATAGGCCCAACATTCTGGATTTATTTCTTACCTCTCATCCTTCTTACTCTGAAATTTTTCTCTCCGTTGGGCTCCTCCGATCACAATCTTATATCTGTTTCCTGTCTTATCATTCCAATTCGGCCTTTGGATCCTCTCAAGAGGAGGCGCCTTTGGCACTTCGGCGCCGCTGATTGAGAGGCCCTTAGGCAGTACTTCTGTGATTTCCCATGGAATGATTACTGCTTCCGTGGCCGGGGCCCTTCCGAGTGTGCAGGGCGCATCACAGAGGTGATTCTCTCGGGCATGGAGGCGTACATTCCATATTCTATTCCTACTACCAGACATGGGGTCTATTACTATTACTTTTGATTCCTTCTATTACTATTACTTTATTTTTCACCTATTACTATTACTATGTCATCTATTACTATTACTTTTGTATGTGGGGTACTTCACTCATTTGAAAAGATCTTTGTCTACTTAAATGCAATTATAAGCATTGTGTTAAACATATTTGTTTCAACCAAATCATTACAATTTCAGAGACTAGGTCTTGATAAATTTTACTTTATTGAAGGAAAAATTTGCCACAATATTAATTTTTTGTGTGTAATAAACAAGCATGATATGGTTGGTTTTTGTTATTCCCTTGTCAAAGAAAACGGTTGAATGATAGCAGTAAGAGAAAATTTTCGACAACCCAGAACTAATGAAGTGCCACTGTGATAGAAAAGTAATAAGACTATTATCTATTACTTTGCCTTCTATTACTATTACTTGAAAAATCCTGTAATGGTCTATTACTATTACCATTAACCCATGTCTGCCTAATACCAATGCAAAGAAAAGTTGTTTTTACTTGTTCTTATGCTGTCCGCAACAGAGAGGAGGCTTTCGGAAGGCACCGTCGCCATCCAACTCCTGACTCTCGGCTTATATTTCTGCCCGGAATCGTGCAAAATCTGTTCTTTCGACTCGCCAAAAATTCCTTCATCCGACAAAAATGTGAAAATCTATCCAATTCACATTATTCTCGCTCTTTCTGGCATCTAGCTAAGAACTCAACAATAACTTGCTACCCTGCCAAAATAATATCCCAACATACACACAACAAGCTAACAGTCTAGTCAATCACTACGCAAAGATAAGTCACTTAAACAGATAACAACAACCAGACACAAGAAAACCTACAGACTCGACACGACCATTACACCCTTCAATACAGACCAGACCACCAAGATCATCAAAAACATTAAGAATTCGAAGGCTACTGGACCAGACAACATATCTAACATACACCTTAAACACTTGGGCCCACAAGGAATACTAGCTCTCACAAATATCAGCACATATTCATACCAACACTGTATTATTCCTGACATATGGAAACAAGGTAAAATTATTACACTACTCAAACCAAACAAAAATCCAACATAACCAGCTTCCTATAGACCCATTACTTTACTATGCACACCTTCCAAAGTAACAGAAAGACTAATCTTACAAATCACCAACCCACACATTCCACTATCGCCTACTCAACATGGATTCAGACCTCACCACTCAACCACGACATTGCTCACTAACCTCACGCAGCACATCATGGATGACATCAACTCCAGACGACCAGCTCAACGTACACTATTAGCAACAATAGACATTAGTAAAGCATTTGATGCTATCCCACGCTTCCCTCTCGTAAACAAAATACTCAACACAAACATGCACAATAACACCAAAAGGTGGCTGAGCAACTATCTTTCAGGAAGATACTCACATGTCACATTTAATGGCAAGTCATCCAAAAACAAGCTTTTTCCGAACGGAGTCCCTCAAGGCTCTGTTCTCTCACCAACACACTTCAACTTATACATGCATGACATTCTAACACCCATAGATAACAAGCTTACCTTATCATATGCAGATGACATCACACTAACATCCACCCACAACAACATCGACACCGCTACAAATAACCTACAAACATACATAAACAGTATACAAGACTGGCTCACACACAATATACTCAAAGTAGCGCCCACAAAATCAACCATCACCTTGCTTACAAGCAACACAAAAGAACACCAGGTAATTCCACAGCTTACACTGAACAACAACAACATTCCACACACTCACATGACCAAAATACTTGGGGTCACATACAACACATCATTATCTTTTGCAAACCACATTCAGGACATTAAAAACAAATGTACCTCAAGACTTAACACGCTTAGGGTACTAACAGGCACAAACTTTGGACACCAGCAGGAAACAACAACACTCATATACAAACAATATATTCGCTCAGTTATGGACTATGCTAGCTCATGCTGGGCACCCATTATCTCAAACACACACAAACACCTTACAGACAATACAAAACAACGCACTTCGTATCATTACAGGATGCACTCAAACACCACCAATAGAACATCTTACACAGAAACAAAAATACTGAAAGTTAGGGAACATTTAGACATGAGGCGAACACAATTCATGGCAGCAGCGACAACTAACCCACAACACCCTTGCCACTACATGTATAATCATACACCAACACCTCGCACCATTAAGGTAACACCAGAGAGATGATATAACCAAATACTCCATTCCATACCACGCCCCACAGATATCACAGTACAGAAAACACACACACACACACAACTCACAAAGCACTGACACGACTCGGTCCGAATGCGGTCCTAGGTGCGAAGCCGCCACCCATTAACAGGTCAGAGATCAGCCTGAGCAGATCGGATCGAGTTAACTTAGCACGATTACGATGTGGACATCACCCAAACTTACGGACATATAAACAGACAAGACAACTCCATAGACGACACCTGCCACCTGTGCCAGGACACACCACAAACAATTGAACACATTATGACAGACTGTACCGCTCTAGCACAACAACGAACACAACATAACCACTAGTGCGCTGAACCTCTGGTCCACTCCGGAGAGGGCGATCGGTTACCTGCGTGCCGCCGGCTTGCTCGCTCAGGGTGGGCTGATCGGCTAAACAACAACAACAACAACAGCAACAATAACCCTGCTAAACGAATTTTTTTACGTCAGTTTTTACAATAGATGATGTAACGAATATCACTACGGTCATAGACATAATACCTTTTGATAATGGTAATACTGTACTTTAGATAATATTGTGTTAGTGAGAGGGAAGTAATGCACTATATTGATAAAATGAAAATGCGTAAATCACCCTATCCGGATTCCATATCCTCGTACGAGGATAGGCTAAAGGAGTAAAAATTTACGGTAATTATGTCGCAAATGACGGCCTGAAGTTGGAATAAAAAATGCATTTTTCTAGTGTATTTTGGTGTGCTCTGTTCAAATATAACCTTCATTTCTTGTGCAAATGAACAGAAATACGTGTTTGGGCCATGCAATGACAACTGTATTTCTGTTCATTTGCACAAGAAATGAAGGTCATATTCGAACAAAGCACACCAAAATACACTTAAAAAATGTATTTTTGACTACATTTTATACGATAAAGCATAACCTAACATGTTCATGTTACGAGATCTCGGAAACGACGCATTACCACAGGAAACGTGCAAAACACCTCAAAATTAACCAGAAAAGTTTGCTCTCGTCATTTTCGTCTACTAACGAAAATATCACGACTTTATCTAACCAGTCATTAAGGGCATTCAATTAATTAATCATCTAGGATACATGACGAATCAAGTTCTCAAAGTCGAAACCACACGAACGGCACGTCATAATTCTATCACAAACACCACCAAACTGAATCCAATTAGAAAAAAAATAGCCAGAACAGAAACCAACAAACTAATTAAGTCGCAGAGTAACATGACGTCATACCACCCCCGACTACAAATACACTAAATATATATATATATATATATATATATATTTAGATTATTATTAGTATTATTATTTTCTACAAGTTTGCACAAAAAATGAGTGACATTTGAATAAAGCGACTAAAACTACCTCATAAAAAGTTATTTTAATTTACAGGTCCAGCCCATGTCATTTAAAACATTAACCAAATTGACCACACTCGAAACTAGGAGGCTAAGGGGTGATCTAATCCAGGTTTTCAAAATTATGAATGGGTTCGAAAACGTAAATAGAGAACTTTTTCGAAATATCACAATATTGTAGAACTAGAAATAACGGGTGTAAGCTGACAAGTTGAAGGTTCGAGAGACAGTTGCCAAAAACTTTTTTACGCATAGAATAGTAAATAGTTGGAATAGTTTGCCAGTAGAAGTAATTAGTAGCACGTCTATAAACATGTTTAAAAATCGATTAGACGCATATGTTGATAGATTTGGTATAGTTTAAGGTAGTAAAATTAAGGTTTTTGTGGTTCGGAACCCACATAAAACTGTAGGTCCCCTCCGCCACCACGGAGGACATGCGCAATACACAATTATAAACACAGTTAGGTAGACTAGCCACGAGTGGATTCTAGGGTTTTGTTGGTCTGAAACATTATAACAACTTTACTTCCTCTACTTTCCCTCCTCTTTTCAATTCCGACGGCACAGTTGCCATCTCTTCTCCTGGCAAAGCTGAACTCTTTGCTCAAACTTTCGCTTCCCGTTCAACCGTGGACGATTCCGGTGCTGTTCCTCCATCTCCTCCCCACTCTGACTTTATTATGTCTGAAGTTAGAATCTCTGCTAAAGATGTGTTTTCTGCCCTATCTGGGCTCAACTCTAGGAAGGAGTATGGTCCTGATGGTGTTCTTCCTGTTGTTCTTAAGAACTGTGCTTCTGTGCTGACACCCTGCCTAGGCAAACTCTTTCGTCTTTGTCTTTCATCTGGTACTTTTCCTTCCTGCTCAAAGTTCGCTTTCATTCAGCCTGTCCCAAAGAAAGGTGACCGCTCGCAATCCTCCAACTATTGTCCAGTTGCTTTGATTTCTTGCCTTTCCAAAGTTTTTGAATCTATCCTTAATAGGAAGATTCTTAAACATCTTTTTTCTCACAATCTTCTTTCAGATCGTCAGTATGGATTCCGCAAGGAACGCATTCCCTGGGCTCTGATATTGTTTCTATTTTGGATATTGCCGATTAATTTACTTTTGGAAAGTTCTGAATTTTATATACTTGCCTTATATTCACATTGTTATTAAGTTAAATAACTGAATATTAGTGGTTTTTAGCGATTTATATGTTTTCATAGCGTGCCGGCTTAATTTAACTTAAACTTGTGACGGTTATAAACGTTAACTACTTTAACTTGCGCGATGCCGTCGCAGAAAGCCTCGTGTGCTAGGTGTGGGGTTAATCGGTGATATGTGATTTTAACCCTAAAAGGACGACTGCTGCATATTGTTAACGTTTCAAATACACCCATTCATAACTTAACCCTACAAACAATTCCGGCGTTAAAGGGTTAAGGATTATAATGGCGGTCCTATGGCGATTACCGAGAGATCGGTTTGTTTCTGTGATTTAAGGGAAGAGAGAGTTGATAATTATAAAACGTACTGTACGCGAGGTGACTGAAAGACTTGCAACGCTTGATGAGGGGAGGGGTAGGTAGGGTTACAGTTGACGAAGGCCGAACCTATACTAACGTTGAAGACGTTAGTAATTTGAAGGGTGAGGTGAGGAACCTAGTTTCTAGTATAGGTAGCTTATCGGGAAGGTTAGACAGAGTTGAGTAAGGGGTTAAGGTTGGTCCGAGATTAGTAGAGGGGAGCGATTTAGAGAAGTTAAGGGTGGAGCTAGGCCACGTACGTTAGGTGATAGGCCCCCTCTATCGAGGTTTTGAACCCCTTTCGCCCAGTTGAATAGGGATGTGAACGAGGGGGAAACTATTTTAATTGGGTCCCCGACTCCTTAGTACGTCATATGAATAAGGAGTTCGTTGAACGTAATCCAACCAAGAGGGGGAGGGTCTGTCTACCAGGGGCCAGGGTTGATAGAATTAGAGACGAAGTCGATAGGATTGATGTTGCCTCCTGTCACTCGATACTGGTGACGATGGTAGGGGGCAACGACTCGTATAGGCCCGATACGAGAGTGCCTGACCTTTTGGAGAGAGAGAGAGAGGGGGGGGTTAATTAGGTCTCTGAAGGCAAGGTCAGATAGGTCTTTAGTTCTAGGTATTACCCCTAGGCACGGTTTGGGTCTTAGGATGGTAAATTTGCAGTTTCGGCCCCAATTCGTTTTGAACATGGAACTTATGTTTTTCCTATGTTTTTTGACGCGATTCATTCGAATTTGGCATCCGTTTCCGTCACAAATCACTAGTTTTTTAGACACCCCCCCCCCCCCCCCCCCCATCAAAAGCCAAAAACGATTGATTTGCGATGGAAATGGATGTCAAATTCGAGTGAATCATAAAAAAAACAAGAAAAACATAAGCTTCATGACCCAACTCAATCCAATCTAACCTAACCTAACACCGTGAGAACGAAAGAAACCGAGCGAGTCAGTTATTCTTAAAAAATTTATGAATCACTTCAAACGGAGTAAGAGGACAACCTTCACACACTGTAGCCATGGCAAGACTGAGACAATGTAGCGGACCGAAATGAGACAATATGGCGGACCAAAAGTTATTATGTTTATTATCTCCGTTATTATCCATTTGCGACGGAAGTGGTATTAGAAAAAGTTGTCCGAAATGAAGAGATACAGCTAAACAACCCATCAAAATTGCCGAGAACCAATTGGGGCCGAAACTGCAATAATACCCTTAGAATTACGTCAAAATCAATATTTTTTAATACTAAACGAGAAGAGATTTGTGCTCAGGAAAATGTACCCTTCGTAAAGCTGTGGTCAGAATTTAGTGGTCCTAGCCTTTTTATAAAAGTAGGGTGCATTTCAATGAAATAGGGAATGCTAGGCTAGGTAGGTTAATCGATAAGAACGTTCGAAAGCTGTATAGGTCGAAGCCTTCTTTAAATGTTGTGGTCGGGAAACGCCGGCCTGACGAAAAATAGTTTAAAACGCTGATCCGTGGTAAAAAAATAATTTAAACGTATTTTATTGTAACGCGTAGTATTACAAATAAATTGAACGAATTTAAGGCGATAATTTTTTTCGGGAACTACGATATAGTTGCTATAACCGAAACGTGGTTAAATACCGCGACTCGGGACTTGTTGGGGGAACTTGATATAACAGGTTTTAAACTTTTTACTAATGATAGGTTACATAGGATTGGTGGCGGCGTTTTGCTGTACATTCGTAATTCCCTTAAGGCTATCAAGGTTGATAGATTTTCCGGCAGCAATTAATGCGATATGCGTTGAAGTTAGGGCGCGTAGTATTAGCTTTAATTTTGTTGTTGTTTGTAGACCTCCCGTTCAACCCCTCGATACCGATACTAGATTTTACCCACTTCTTGGTAACTTATTAATAGTCGGGATAGTATAATTGTCGGAGACTTTAACTGCCCTGATGTTAATTACGAGACTTTTACTGGTAATGATGAGGGTTTGAGACTGAGTTCATGGAAGATAATTTTTTACGACAGATGGTTACCGAACCAACGTGCGGTGACAATATCTTAGACGTGGTGATGACGAACGACGATAATATAGTCGAAGGTTTAGAAGTAGGTGAGAGTTTGGGATGTAGTGATCACCAAATTATTAGGTTTAAGCTATTGATAAAAAACAGTAAGGATAGTAACATAATAGAAGTCACCGATTTTGGTAGGGCTAATTTTGATAGTTTTGCGGACAGGATGAGTCGTGGACTGGGATAACTTATTTATGGGTAATGATGCAAATTTTCATTGGGAGGAGTTTTTAATTAAAGAAAGTTTTTTGAATATCGAAAAGGAGTTTATTCCTCGTAGGCCCAAGCGCGCTACAAATCATGGTAGGCCCAAGTGGTGGACTAGGGAAATAGGCGAGTTCATAAACGAGCGGAACAGAGCATATAGAATTATAAGCGCAATGGCACGTAGCGGCGTTCTGCGGTCCTCCGACGCGGACATCGCTAATGTGCTTAATGAGTACTTTGCGGGAGTGTTCACCAGGGAGGATACCCGCGTCATCCCCGAGCCAGGCGTGAGGCACGAAGGTGCTGGCCTGGATAGTGTTAGATGTACCGCGACAGTCGTTGCCGATAGAATAGACAAACTGAGCGCGTTTAAGGCTCCTGGGCCAGACCAGTTTCTCCCCAGAGTGTTGCGAGAAGTGCGCGACCAGGTGGCTCCCCACCTGGCTACAGTTCAACAAATCGTTGGAGATGGGCCAGGTGCCTGGTGACTGGAGGGAAGCCAACGTGACCCCTATCTTTAAGAAAGGGATCACGAAAGTCCAGGGAACTATCGTCCCATTAATTAGTCTCACTTCAGTTGTAGGTAAATTATTAGAAGGGATAATAGCTGATAGGATCGTTGACCATTTGGATTCCTACAAGCTGCTTGGGGACTCCCAACATGGGGTTTAGACGGCATAGGTCGTGTCTCACCAACTTGCTCGAGTTTTTCCACGTCATGTTGAGTGAGTACGATAAGAGTAGGGCGATTGATATACTTTATCTCGACTTTCAGAAAACCTTTGATAAGGTACCTCACCGCCGGCTAATGGCGAAAGTGCGCGCGCTGGGTATCGGTGGGGAAGTAGGTAGGTGGATTGAAAACTGGCTGAGGAATAGGCGGCAGAGGGTGGTAATTAAAGGGGCTAGTTCGGGTTGGGCCTCGGTCACTAGTGGGGTTCCTCAGGGTTCCGTTTTGGGGCCACTGTTGTTTATCATTTACATAAATGATATCGACGGTGGCATCGTCAGTCGGATCGCCAAATTCGCTGATGACACCAAGCTTGGGGCCAATGTTGGGACGCCCGAAGCGATCGAGGAACTGCGTGCGGACCTACGTAGAATAGGAGAGTGGTCCGAAAAATGGCAAATGCCGTTTAACTTGGGTAAATGCAAAGTGATGCACATTGGCTACGCCAATCCCAAGTCGGACTACTCGATGTTGGGTAGTAATATCGAGGTGACTGATTTAGAAAAGGACTTGGGTGTGCTAATTAGCAGCGACCTTAAGTTTACGAAACAGTACGTAGAGGTGGAAAAGAAAGCCCAGAAGGTGTTGAGTTATATCAGGAGGCAATTTCAGTTTCGGAACAAGGAGATTGTGCTCTCTCTGTACAATTCCTTGGTTCGGCCGCACCTGGAGTATGCTGTGCAGTTCTGGTCGCCCACCCTCAGGAATGATATCGAGAGGCTGGAGCGAGTGCAGGCGAGGGCCACAAAGTTAATCCCTTCCGTTAGGCATATGGGCTACAATCGACGGTTACGCGCCCTGAACTTGTTTTCGCTTGAAACTCGGAGGCTGCGCGGTCAACTGATCGAGGTTTTCAAGCTCTTACGCGGGTTGAACAATGTCGATTTTAGAAGTATGTTTAGTTTAAATGATAACCCAACTCGCAACAATGGTTGGAAGTTGGATTTGAGAAGGTTTAGGACTAGTGTGTGTGGGAATTACTTTACGTATAAGATCTGTGACACGGAACAGGTTACCTTCGGAAGTTGTGAACAGTTCCTCTGTGGATTAGTTCAAGAAAAGGTTAGACCAAATCTTGCACACTATTTGAGTGTGTACAAAATTTTCCATGGCACCCGTTGCCATTGGTACCTCCTCGGTATGGGCCGCAAGGCCTTTTGAGGTACTTCTTTTCCTTGTAACTCCTCCTTGTAACATACTCTCTCTCTCTCTTCTCTCTCTCTCTCTCTCTCTCTCTCTCTCTCTCTCTCGCGTCATCCCCGAGCCAGCTGTGAGGCACGAAGGTGCTGGCCTGGATAGTGTTAGATGTACCGCGACAGTCGTTGCTCATAGAATAGACAAACTGAGCGCGTTTAAGGCTCCTGGGCCAGACCAGTTTCTCCCCAGTGTTTTGCGAGAAGTGCGCGACCAGGTGGCTCCCCACCTGGCTACAGTCTTCAACAAATCGTTGGTGATGGGCCAGGTGCCTGGTGACTGGAGGGAGGCCAACGTGACCCCTATCTTTAAGAAAGGGGATCACGAAAGTCCAGGGAACTATCGTCCTATTAGTCTCACTTCAGTTGTAGGTAAATTATTAGAAAGGATAATAGCTGATAGAATCGTTGACCATTTGGACTCCTACAAGCTGCTTGGGGACTCCCAACATGGGTTTAGACGGCATAGGTCGTGTCTCACCAACTTGCTCGAGTTTTTCCACGTCATGTTGAGTGAGTACGATAAGAGTAGGGCGATTGATATACTTTATCTCGACTTTCAGAAAGCCTTTGATAAGGTACCTCACCGCCGGCTAATGGCGAAAGTGCGCGCGCTGGGTATCGGTGGGGAAATAGGTAGGTGGATTGAAAACTGGCTGAGGAATAGGCGGCAGAGGGTGGTAATTAAAGGGGCTAGTTCGGGTTGGGCCTCGGTCACTAGTGGGGTTCCTCAGGGTTCCGTTTTGGGGCCACTGTTGTTTACCATTTACATAAATGATATCGACGGTGGCATCGTCAGTCGGATCGCCAAATTCGCTGATGACACCAAGCTTGGGGCCAATGTTGGGACGCCCGAAGTGATCGAGGAACTGCGTGCGGACCTAGGTAGGATAGGAGAGTGGTCCGAAAAATGGCAAATGCCGTTTAACTTGGGTAAATGCAAAGTGATGCACATTGGCTACGCCAATCCCAAGTCGGACTACTCGATGTTGGGCAGTAATATCGAGGTGACTGATTTAGAAAAGGACTTGGGTGTGCTAATTAGCAGCGACCTTAAGTTTACGAAACAGTGTGTAGAGGTGGAAAAGAAAGCCCAGAAACTATTGGGTTATATCAGGAGGCAATTTCAGTTTCGGAACAAGGAGATTGTGCTCTCACTGTACAATTCCCTTGTTCGGCCGTACCTGGAGTATGCTGTGCAGTTCTGGTCGCCCACCCTCAGGAAAGATATTGAGAGGCTGGAGCGAGTGCAGGCGAGGGCCACAAAGTTAATCCCTTCGGTTAGGCATATGGGCTACAATCGACGGTTACGCGCCCTGAACTTGTTTTCGCTTGAAACTCGGAGCCTGCGCGGTCAACTGATCGAGGTTTTCAAGCTCTTACGAGGGTTCAACGATGTCGATTTTAGAAGTATGTTTAGTTTAAATGATAACCCAACTCGCAACAATGGTTGGAAGTTGGATTTGAAACGGTTTAGGACTAGTGTGTGTGGGAATTACTTTACGTATAAGATCTGTGACACATGGAACAGGTTACCTTCGGAAGTTGTGAACAGTTCCTCTGTGGATCAGTTCAAGAAAAGGTTAGACGAAATCTTGCACACTATTTGAGTGTGTAAAGACATTTAGGACCTCAGTCTGCGGAGGTTTCTTTTCCTATAGAATGGTTGATATCTGGAACCAACTTCCCTCAGAGGTTGTTTCCAGTCAAAGTGTAAATCTGTTTAAAAATAGGCTAGACAAAGTACTGAACACACTCATAGTTTAAGATTAAAACCTCAGAAAACTCTGCAGGAGTTCGTTTGCTCGGTGTCTCTGTGAGCAAGCTAAATATAGAGCTATTTATATATTCTCCACTTTCCTGTAAAATTTCCTTGGCTACTTTTCCAGGGTCAAGGTATTTTCTTCAACCTTTTTCCGTACCTGCCTCTGGCAGGGAGGGAGCGGAGGGTGGGGAGAGAGCCTTCTACTTTTCTATCCAGTTTTCTACTACTGCTAGGATAGTTGAAAGACAAATAAATTTTTACAAATTTTCCCTGGCACCCGTTGCCATTGGTACCTCCTCGGTATGGGCCGCAAGGCCTTTTGAGGTACTTCTTTTCCTTGTAACTCCTTGTAACTCTCTCTCTCTCTCTCTCTCTCTCTCTCTCTCTCTCTCTCTCTGCCATGTTGCCCCACTCTTTCTTTACTATCGCTATCATAACGGACATTGCTCTTCTGAACACTCTAACTTCATCACGCCTCCTTTAAGGAGAGCACGCAGTACCAGACTTTTTACACTTTTTCATTCCTTTTCTGTCCAACTCTCTAATGCAAGGCTTAATTGGTATTTTCAGCCTTTCATCTACTCAACCGGTCAACTCTGGAACAATCTTCCTCAAATCGATTTTTCCTCCTGTCTATCACCTCCCAGCTTTCAAGCGCAGATTGTCTAGGCATCTCCAAAACCCCGAGCCTTCATTTTGGCTCTCTTCTTCTTCTTCTTCTATGAAAGAAGAAGAAGAGCTTTTGTGGGCACTTGCGGGCATTTACCCTTGACCACTCCTTCCTGCATAAAAAAAATAATAATAATAATAATAGTGTACCTTGTGGGACAGGGATGATGACTCCTGAGGCTTCAAATTTAACTCCATTTACTAATAGCTACTCCTTGTGTTCTTTGGACCAAAAAATTAAATATCTATCGTCCCAACTTTCCAGTGATTCCTGTTTCCTTGCGCTTGTATGCTATAATCCCATGATCACATTTATCGAAGGCTTTAACCAAATCAGTGTATATAACATTTATATTTTGATTTTGACAACGTTTCTAGTATTTTCTCTTGTTGCTCCCGTAACTGTGATGGGCATGATCTTCCAGCTCTAAATTCATGTTGGTTCGAATTGAATAATTTCTCTTCTAAGTAATATAAATTTTTTTTTTCTATAATTACACGTTCAAAACACTTTATAAGGTGGTAGGCGAGTACTACTGGGCGGTAGTCGTTAGGCATTGCTCTGGTTTCTCCATTGAATAAAGAGGCAATGTCGGTGTTCTTCAATGGGAACGGAATGTCTCCTGTGACAAGTCTCCATAGTGGCTTGGATGTTCACTGCAACACCACTCGTGTTCCTAAGGTCTTTGGGCAGCTGATTAGACAGTTTTGGTCCTCTCAAAACAAAACTATTTTCTTTCAGGGTTAAGGATGTTCCCTGTCTAGCCTTTAATTTGGGAACACGACACAGTCTTCCTTTTCTACTTTCCACTGTTGTTTAGGGAGTTACAGGGTTCAGAGTAAGATTAGGGACTAGTTTCTCCAATATTTTCCAAGTGTAGATAATGGTTTCTTCTCATTTCCAGTGAATATAGGTTTAATTCGCGTAACCTTTCTCAGTAATTTAGTTCTTTGCACCCCTTGATCTTGACTGAAGCTTCTCTGAATCCCTTCTAGTTGTCTAATGTCTTCTTTTTTATATGGGGATGTTAAGACCGAGCAGTATTCCAATTTGGGTATGATCAGTGTTTTCAGTAGAGGAATCATTATATTCCTATCCCTTCGTTTGAAGGTTCTCAGTATCTGCCCAGTTATTCTCTTTGCTCTGTTTACTGCTATCTTATTTTGTTTCAATTTTAGCATCATTAGTCATTACAACCCCTAAATCTTTTGCTTTAGAATTTCTCTGAATTTCCTCTCCATTTGGGGTATAATATTCCATGGATTTTTGGTATTCTCTTTTTCCGTACGGTAACAGCTGAAATTTCTCAGTGTTAAACTTCATATTGTTGTCTTCCGTCCAGTGGTAGATTTTGTTCATAAAATTACCTAGTACTAACATACCAAAATTTCATGGTTCTTTGTATCGTATTTGCCGAGATAAGAAGGATTTAAAAGTTTTTTTTTTTTTTTTTTTTTTTTTTTTGCTGACCCGACAATGCAGTAGTAGTGTAAATGGAGAATTTCCAGTGGCATAAAGAAATGTTCAATAAATCCATAATTTTCATGTTTTCTTTGAAATCCATTCATCATGTAGGAAATTTACTTAGTTGTGGGATATGAAAAGAATATTGAAATCTAACCATAACTTTGGATTTTACAGCCAAAGTTCGAGGGCTCCCTTTTTTTTTTTGCCCACCCGATATATATTCTAAAGTTAATGGTAGTAGAAAAATAATTTTGATCTTATTCAACGTATCAAGATGTTTTTCTTCATTGTGAAATATTTATCGATCAAGTTTTCTTACCGTAATTCCTGCGTCACTTTTAAATGTTAATAAATGATTCGTATTTATTTTGGCTCCTCCTCGCTTGTCGGAGAAAACTTCTTCAACTTATATATTTCTCCTTATATAAAGCTTGCTCCTTTTTTTTTCTTCTTGAGAGAAACAAGTTTTTGCCCACCTTAAAATATCTTTCGTTTTAAGAGTTCAAATAGCTTTCCCCTCATAAAGAGGGCCAATCCTTTCTGCCGTTTCTTTGGAATTCATCTGCGGGGAATCTAGGGATTTAAGTGTCATTCGACGTGGATTGAAGAGCCGAGTGAGGAATGGCCGAGGCCTTCGGCACTCCCTTCCCACCCCACTTCCCTCCATCGCATTCCATCGAGGGGAAGAAAAGACAAAAATGCCGCGTATAAAGGGGGGAGGCGGGAGGAAATAACGAAAGAAAACTTATGAATTTTTAATTCATTTCTTACGGGCACTAAATATCGATTTAACGTGATGGGTTGTTATATCAACCGATTGGACTCCCACAAACGCGAGTCGTCGTCATACGAACGACCAACAATTGGGATTTGGGAAAACGTTAGATTTGAATTTACAAATGTGTATGGCAGAAAAAATGAAGCGAGAAAACAGTAACTCGCAAATTCGGTAACAGAATTTAAGTTTTAGTTTTGCCAAAACAATAGCGAACACCGGCATATTTGTAAATATTCTCCAAATTATTTACAGTATATACAGTGGCGCTCATAAGTATTCGTATATATATATATATATATAATATATATATATATATATATATATATATATATATATATATATAGGGGCCCAAGTATTCAGTTATATTCGTCCTTATTTTTTGTTCCATGCATGAGATAGTTATGAAAAGTTTACCATTCGTTTGGAAAATTGTAAAATAAAAAAATTAGTTTAACTTCAACACATAATGTAAAACATCAAAGAATTTGAGGAAAATTAAAAAAAAGGTTAAAAAGCAAAAATTTTCATAAATTTATGAACAAAAATTACTTAATACTTTGTGTGTCCACCTTTTGCTTGAATGAGAGAAATTTTAACCCATTCTTTTGAAGAAAATTGTCGCAATTCATTGAGATTCGAAGGGTTTTTCTTGCAGACAGCTTTTTTTTTTTTCAACTCAAACCATAAATTCTCGATTAAATTGATATTTCGGCTTTAACTGGGCCACTCGAGAAGCTTGAAATTCTTTTGTTAAAGCCATTTCATGATGCTCTTACTTTAATGTTTTGGATCATTATCTTGTCGCAGTACCCAATTGCGACCCATTCGCAACTCCCGAAATTTCATCTAAAATTTCCTGATATTTCTTCGAATTCAAGTTTCCATCGATGATGACGAGCTTTCCCTGGACCGGAAGCACTGAAGCATCCCCAAGGAAGCAAACTACTACTACCATGTTTAACCGTAGGAAGGATGTTTTTTTTTCCTCGAATGCAATGTTTGATTTTCGCCAAACATACCATTGCTCGTTGTTTCCAAATATCAAGTCATCCCATAAGTAATGTTGTTTTTTTACCTTTATTTCCAACTGAAAATGAAACTGCATCAAAATAAATTTTAATCAATTTTATATTTTCCTTCACTTTCTATGACTCTCTGCCACCTCTCTACGAGCATTTCAGTTCCATATTGATAAAATTCCTTCGGTTTAGAAGCAAAAAACTCGGAGAGGGCAATGTTGATAGCCTCGATACTTTCAAGTTCTTTCCCTTCAGGGTAGTTTTGAAGACTTCTGAATAGGTGGTAATCTGATGGTGCAAGGTCTGGTGAATACGGAAGATGTGGAATATTTTCCCAACCAAGCTGTTCAGTTTTGGCAGTGATGAATTTGAGCAGTATGAGGATGCGCGCTGTCCTGTTGAAACACACACACACACACACACCACCCTTGCGATTGGCCAAAGGAGGACGTTTTGTTTGCAACGCTCCGTCTTTGAAGTTGCTGACAGTAGACTTCGGCTGTAATGGTTTGATTGGGCTGCAACAGTTCAAAATAAACTACTACTTGAATATCCCACTAAACGCGCAGCAAAACCTTCCTGGGGTGCGGATGTCCTCTTGGCTGTGGTGTAACAGATTCCCAGCACATTGTGATGAAGCACCCAACTTTCATCCCCAGTAAAGAGTGTATTCAGAAACTGTGCTTGAAGTTGCCGAGAATGCAATGAAGAGCAAATGTTCACGCGATCTCTACAGTTGTCTGGTGACAACGTACGGGGAACCCACTTCCCAAGTTTCGACACTTTTCCCAGTCGTTGCAGGTGGCGATGAACTGTGGAACTGGTCGAATTTAGTCGCTGGGCAAGTTCTTCAACAGTTACAGCAGGATTTTCTTCGAGTGTAGCTATCAGAAGGTCATCATTGAACTCAACAGGTTGGCCCGAGCGCGCTTCATCAGTTAAGCTATAGCCACCAGACCTAAACTTCTGGAACCATCTTTGACATTTCCTTACATTTAAAGCTTCCTCCCCATAAATATCCTGAATATTTTTTGCGGCTACAGTCGCGTTATTTCCTTTTCTAAACTCATGAAGCATTATATGCCTGGTGTGTTCCTCCGACACCTCCATCTTATCCGTAAGGGTGAAATAAACGAAGATTAACACGATGAAACTTCACTTAGAGTGAGAAGTAACGTGTCTAAACACAAAATCGAGTTTTCCACAAAATATACAGAGAAACATGCGCAAACACGACGCGAGTTTAGCAATGCAAAAAAACGACATTACTTATGGGATGACCTGATAATTCAATTTTGGTCTCGTCTGTTCGGAGAACTTTCTTCCAGAATGCAAATCCCTCATTTTGATGTTCCCCGCGCACTTTAAACGAGTTTCTGTGTGTGTTTTCCGTAGCAGAGGTTTTCTCGCAACTCTTCCACGCAAACCATTCTTTCTCAATATACGACGCGCGGCAGAAGGATGAAAATCGATCTTAGACAGTCTTAATGTTTGGCAAATATCACCCGTACGTAGTCACTGGTGGATTCGCAGCAGCCATTTTTTTCAATCCGTCTAGTTGTACGTTCTGAAATTTTGCGAGGTCGTCCACACCTTGATAGTTTTGATTATTCCAAAGCGTTTCCATTTTTTTATAACTGCAGCAACCGTCGTTTTGTTGACAGCTCTCTACCACAACGACCCATTGCTTACTAATGGCTCGTACAGTCCTCCGTCTTCCATGAAGATTCACAGAAAATTTTAGAATTTAGAAATGACAACAGTTTGTAATCAATGAACAGCAAACTACTGATAATCTTTTTTTAAGTTCTTCAAGCCTAAGATGGACACACACAGTAGTAAATAATCTTGTAAATAAATGTACGAAAACTTTTTCATTTTAGCTTCTTTTTTTTTCCCTGAAATTCTTTGATGTTTTATATGTTGAATTTGAACTGATTTTTTTATTTGTTAAATTTTTGCAAACGAACGTCAAACTTTTCATAACTACCGTATGCGTGGTACAAAAATAAGGACGAATATAACATATTTCTTCGTACGAATACTTATGAGCGCCACTGCGTATCTGTATTCTACAGGGTGTCCCATAAGTCCGGCGTCATAGGAAAAATAATAAAAAAAAGGTAGAACAAAAGCTTTTATTTACAGAACGTGCTCAATATGTCCACCATTGTTTTCAATACACAAATTCAGACGTGATACCCAGTCAGCAAGCACACGGTGAATGATGTCAGGAGTAATGGTGTTACATGCCCCAATAATGCGCTGCCGCAAATGTTCAACACACCTAATTTTCTCTGCGCATACCAGCGCTTTCAAGTGGCCCCAGAGATAAAAATCTAGTGGCGTGAGATCCGGGCTTCTAGCTGGCCATTCCACAGGCCCTCGACGTCCTATCCAATGACCAGGGAATTGTTGGTACGGGTATTCCCTTACTCGGGTGCTATAATGTGCAGGAGCGCCGTCTTGCTGGAACCATGTTGGGAAATTTCCTTCTTCGTTCAAGACTGGGAAATGCTTCTTCCTTGAGCGTACGTAGGTAGGTGCCTCCAGTGACATGTTCATCGAAAAAGAGGGGGCCTATGATGCGATCCTTCCAAATGCCACACCATATCACCCGAGATGCACCTCGTTCCTTTGAAGAGGTATACCAGTGAGGGTTGTTTTGAGACCAGTAGCGGGTGTTCTGTCGATTTACCTCACCATTTCCATGAAAAACAGCCTCGTCACTGAATAGAATGGTGGACGGGAAATTGGCATCCCGAGCATAAGAAAAATATGAATTATGGTTTGTAGAAATAGAAAAATATGAATTTCTCCTATGATGCCGGACTTACGGGACACCCTATATACTGTATATATATAGTCAGGGAAAACCGCCTTTTTTTTTTTGTTCGTTGTTCTCTTTAAAAGCAAAAACTTTTTTTTTTAAATGTTTGTGATAAGGAATATAATTTTCGAGAAAAAGCTCAAAGATAGGGGCTCTCGCCCGTGATACCTAACTTTTTCTCGAGTTTTCGACTTTTGGACTTAGGAGCAGAAGTTGCCGTTTATACGTTTACATTAGAAAATATGTAATTTCAATAAATTATTTTTTACATGTTTTAAAAACAAAAGCATTTTTTGCGTATTTAGTTTAAGTACATAAATAGTTTTCCTTTTAATTAAACTTGGAGGGCTACGCCGTGGTCACTGTCGTAACGCCGCTCCCTGTCGATCAGCGACATTGGGTGTGGGAAGTAGTTGGATGCGAGTGAACGTTATCCGCGTCCGGGTGATGTAGCGACCCGTGGTTCGGATACCACTTAAAGCTGTAGGTCCTCTCCTTTCGCAATTACGAAAGAGATTGAACTACCCTATCAAACGACAATTGAACTTAGACCTACGGCTACAGCAGCAGCATAGGCTTAATAGCTATTTTTCAGTTTCTTTTATATTTCAAATGAAAACTGCGGATAAGTATAATAGCCAACAAAATACTCGCTAAATACTGTACAGTTTTATAAAAACAAAATTATCGAGCATGGATGCGTGTGAAAAATTATAAAAGCTTTTATATCGATTAATGATAGGCCCAGACTCCTTCAAAAAGTTTTTAATATTTTTAACTTTTTTTTCTACTTTTTGGGAACCAAAGAATGTGTTCTGCATTATTTCATCTCTCTATTTTTGATATTTAATTAAATCATATTTTAATATAATTTTAGATGTCTTGATATTGTATATTAAAATATATCGTAATAAATTACTCTTAATATCCAACGGGAAGAGTTAATTAATACGATTCTAAGATATGACAGAAGAATTTTTTTTTATCGCATTGTTCGGTCACTTTTAGGTCTGTATTTTAAATAAAATTACTTTTGAGCAACATTAAAAAGACAAGTTTTGAGTGGTCGATGTTTAAAAACATGTTTAAAAAAAACGAACCGACAAAACAACGTCGCATATATATATATATATATATATATATTATATTATATATATATATATATATATATATATATATATAGTACATATATATATATATATATATATATCTATATATATATATATATATATATATATATATATATATAATATATATGAGAAATTTCCGATATGTTTATTTTTATTTGTGAATAGTGGGATCGTGATGGGCTAAAGCGTTCTGCTCGGAAAACGGTGCTCATTTTCTTCGTTGCTGGTATCAATTCCTCGCCGTAAGATGAACGACGTAAATTTTTTAACTGGCTTAAATGACTAAAAATAATGGCGAAAATGGCAATGAGAGCCAAATGTAGTATGCATTTAAGTGTTTCCTAATGTTTCTTTGAAGAGGGGAGGAGTGCGTATATTACTCTGGGGCGAATTTCACGGTGGCCCCGAGAGTGACACGGTACATCATTCATAACTGACAGATGGCACTGCACGCAACGAGTCTTTTTTATCATTTTCGCTCGTCGCCTCTCTTTTATCTTCTTCCTCCTCGTATTTCCCCTCTCTTTTTCCCTTCATTCGCGTTCTTTAAGCCGCGCCTACGTATGCCGTAGTATTTCCCTCGTTTTGCTTAGTCTTATCTCTCGGCTCCTTTTAGTATACGCTCGTCACTACCTCCTTTCTTTTTATTAACGACAAAAAGAAAAAACAAACGGCGCTCATCCGACCATCCGCCCATCCATTGTTCTTCTTTTCATTTATTAAAATCTACAAAATGTGAACCAGCGATGCTCTAAATAATATCGTTCTTAAAATAATAATAAAGAGGGTCTGAACGGGGTAACTCGATAAAAAATTATGGCCTGAATAATATATTAGATAATTTGGTATTAAAATCAAGATTCTAAATCCATTCCTCATCGCTCCCTTTTTTTTTTTTTATCCTCCTCTCCTAAGTTCTTTTCTCCTACTTATACAAGAAGAGAATGGTACTGTTTGGCACCGTGCCGACCGACCGCCTATATCAAAATAAAGTTTGTTTTATTTTTATTTTTTTTTAAGTTTTGTTATTTTATTTCCTCATTCGGTTTACAAGGGAAAAATTATACAAACGTTTGCGAGACATTCTTGGAAAATTGGAGGTTCTCCATCGCTCGATTTTTTTTTTTTTTTTTTTTTTTTTTTTTTTTAAAGTAAAAATTTTATGAAAAATTAGGAAAAAATTAACGGAGTATGTCTCTGAGTGGAAAGTTTTGAGTTCGAAATTAGGTTAAGACAACTAAGGAGGTTCATAAAGACCGCCGACTCGTTTCTGTATTAAGGATTTAGGTCTTTTTTTTTTGTTTTTGTTTTTTTGTTTAGCGTTTTTGCGATAAATTCCGGTTGCGAGAAGACTCCAATGTAAATATATGATACGCCGAAACTGTTGTTAATTGTAAGGAATGATGCGAAATTGAGTAAAATATGTGTTCGAATGCTCCTTTTATCTGTTTAAATAAGAGGGAAGGATTTAAAAATATATTATTACTTCCAAATTCTCATCAATATCCGAAGACGCCCTTTGAAAAGAGATGCGTATCATACGCGCAGTCATAAATATGTATACATTTAACGGCACCGAAATTGCTTCTAGTGATCTTAGATAGATCAATATTCAGTCAGACTCTCTCGGTCTGAACTCTCTCTTACGTTATTGATGGTCTTTAACTGAACGGATGAACTACCGTACGCGTAGATGAATATAAGATAAAAATATACTTTGTTTTTTAATTTTATTTTATTTCTTCTCTTTTTAAAGTGTTGAGTCCTTATAAAGGAGGTGGTCTCGCGTATAGGCGGAGAGAAGCGTTTATTTATTATTTAAATGGGTCGAAGTTCTCGTTAAGAACTGTTACTATTATCAAAAAACAATCGAACCTTCCAGGGGTCGGAGATGACGACAACCCTCTCCGAAGTGTGACAGAGATGGGTGGACGTATCAAAGGTGGATGACAGAATGAATTATACCTCGGTCAAATCATTGAGGAGGGAGATGCCCATAACCCGGGCTTAATGCCCCCCCCCCCCCCCCCCCCCCCCCCCCCCCCCCCCCCATCCACGTTTCATCTTTCCTTTACTTACCTTGGAATGGTATCAGTTCAGCCGAAGTGATTAATCATTTCGCCGTACTTCGATATCCAATTGTCATTTCCGTCATACGTAGAATTGCTTTTGGAACGCGAATTTTTACTTTTAAATTTATTAACATAGGCCCTATCTCACTTTGGGGAATTTTATCAGTAAACAGTTTCTCGTGATTGAGTTATATTCATTTTTATGATTTAACTGATCGTCCAAGGGATAGTTTACAGTATATATATATATATATATATATATATATATATATATATAATATATATATATATATATTATATATATTATAATATAGTGGTGGGCCGTAAGTTTCCATACATAGGAAAAATAAACATTTTTTTATGGACAACCATTTTTATTTATATAATATGCTCTACATGGTTGCCATTGTTTTGAAAACACATTTCATACGTGTTCCCCACGTTGATGAACACGCATTAGCACAGTTGACGTTATGCTTGTAATGGCGTTGGTGATACGTTCCTTTAGATGATTATGTCTCGTATCTTTTCCTGATACACCATGGCCTTCAAGTGCCCCAAAGATAGAAATCAAGGGGGTGAGATCTGGGGATCTGGGAGGCCACTCCACAGGACCACGCCGACCAATCCAAGCATCCGGAAACTGCTGCTGCTGATCCAAATACCGACGCACGTGAAGACCATAATGAGGTGGAGCTCCATCTTGCTGGAAGTAAACTGGGAAGTTACCTTCCTCGTTTAGCAGGGATGGGAAAATCTCTTCTTGCAACATGTTAAGATACCTTTCGGCATTAAGATTTCCACTGACAAAAATTGGTCCAATAATTCTGTCACCCCATATCCCGGCCCACACCATCACTTTACCGGCACCTTGCATCTTCGTCGGACTCAGCCAGTTAGGGTTAGCATTACTCCAATAACGTATGTTTTGCCGATTAACCTCTCCATTGACGTAAAAATTTGCTTCATCAGTAAACAAGATCTTACGTCAAACGCATATTCTTAGGGTATCTGAAACATAAAAACAAACGTTTAATTTTTCCTATGTATGGAAACTTACGGCCCACCCTGTATATATATATATATATATTATATATATATATATATATAATATATATATATTGTAGGTTAATGAAGAGGAAAATGCGACTGATTTACTCTGTTTCGGAAAAGTTATTTAGAATTAAATTCACGCATGATTTGGAAAACATTTTGAAGGAAAAAAAATTGAAACAAAAATGTTGTTCCATTATATGATTATACTGTACTTCATTTCGTATCTTTATTACCCCTCTTCGCCGCTAAACCTCGAGATGGTCCCCCCACTCTTTTTTGCCTTGATGAAGTCTGATACCTGTCACTTAACGTAGGGAAATACCTTTCGCGCTTTATTTTTCTCGAGGTTTAAAATTTCCAGGTAGTCCTTAACGTCTGTCCTCGTGAATTGTCCTTTGTTTACGAGTCCTAAAAAAGTTGAAGGAAACTGAGAGTGAAATGACCCGTTGATGGGTCTTAGCCTGACTTGGCACTTTTCATCGACGCAAAATTTTCATATTTGTTCTTTTTGAATTATCACGCGATTTATTATAGGCCTTTTTATTGTATTTTTTAAGTAAGGAATTGAATGGAGAATTCTTTTCGTATATTCTCATTCCCGATGTTTTACACCCGTGAGATCGATGAGGTGTAGGTATTATTATTATTATTATTATTATTATATATTATTATTATTATTATTTCGGTCGGATGGCTGAACGTCATTGGATGTAATTAAGGTTGAACTTTGAATTACGTTGATTAGATATAATTTACGTTAACCTTTCAGTTTATTTATTATTCGATGGGGAAAATGATGATTGGAAAGCATTTCTTAGTTTCACTTGATCATCTTTATTTTATTCGTCGTTATTCCATTTCATCCTTTACTGAAAAAAAAGAAAAGAAAAGGAAGGGTTTCCTTAAAAAACTTTTTAATACGGTAGAGTTGCAATTTTATATTAAGGTCAGGCTTCACCTTCGAGTGTTTGGCTATATTTACACATTATTTGCGACAACCTTGCTCTCCATCCATACATACATACATACATACATACATACATACATAAGAACTCATTTCCCACTCCCTATTGGGTGAGTACGACGACTGAACTCTAGAGTCGAACACTCCAATTGATTACACGCGCAAGGACATATAGGGATCACCATCGGGAATAAGGTACCAACCCAGCCTCAGGGCTTTGGTGTTACTTTTCATGACAAGTTTTGGGGTATATGTCTAGTGCAGTGGTCGGGGAACGGGGGTAAATTACCCAAATGGGGTAAATTTAAAACTTTTGGGGGTAATGCGTGCGGTATGAGAGACTTTGTGCTGATATTTTTTTCGTATATTTTTATTTTATTTTGTTACATAAATGTGGCGTTATTCTAAATTTTAGAATATTACGAATTTACGTCCTGATTACGTCCTCAAATATATTTTGGGGTAATACCCAAAAAAGTTCGCCGACCACTGGTCTAGTGGTACGTCAGGCGAGACCAACGTTTCCTCGTACACACGCCTAAAACCGCTTCCATTCTTCTCTGTTTTCGCGTTACATTTATATGAACGCGTTTTTTCACGCATTACTTCAATTTTTTACGAATTCTTTCTCCGTTTCTTTTACATTTTATTATTCCCTTTACTCCAATGTCTTTTTTTTTTTATTCCACGCCTTTGCTGACCATCGTGGTACGAAGGATCGAGTGTAAATGCAGTTTGTTTGGCATCGTAATAGTTCACTGTCAAAATCGAAAACAGTTCATAGGGATGATTGGTTTGAAACAAATCCGCTTTACACCAATCATCTTTCTTAATTTACTCATCTCATCTTAATTTACTACGTCGAAGAAGCTGCATCAACACCGAAGTACCTCCTTCCTACCCACCCACCACCACGATTTCAAAATAGCAACAGTTATTTCCTAATTACGAGACGAGAAGTAACGGTAAAGTCTTAGGAAAGCTTCCATCGAATTACGAGAAATGTTTTCTCCATCTTGGGGAAATCTTTTTCTATAATAATTGTTCAAAATATATTCGGATTAAACGGAAAAAAAAAAAAAATACTCGGGGTATTTAACCACTCGTATTATTAATAATTTTGAGGTAATAAAACCATAATTAGTAGAATGTATTACATTAGAGATTGTATAGACGAATGTTTTTGTGTGGATTTAAAGTAAATACTACCGTACGTTTAACCGAAACGTGTTGATAGGTTTTCTCAATATTTACAACTTAGGTCTCGTGATTTACGCAGAATTTAAAAAGTTTATTTAATTTATAGTGAAATTTAGTGTTACATCTTATTTTAACACCCCACCCCCACCCCCACCCCCATTCTCTCTCCCAGAAAAAAAAAATTTAATGAAACCTCAAAATGAAAAATAATCCCAATTCATTTTTCGGAAAATAGTGTTGGTGCAATCATCGTGGAAATATTTACATTAGTTACTGTTCGCCTCCTGAGTCGAATAAGATTGTTTCCAAACCTCGTCGATAAAACTTTTTAGAAAAAGTTAAATTTACGCGTGACCTTGAAAGACAACGCGGGCTCAGTCTCCACATCGTTCACTCACCCGCCACGGACGAAAATTCACTCTGCGAAGTAGTAGTAGTATTAAGCTTTTCGGGTAAAAATTTCTTTAAATGGGTTCGTATACTTTATTATTAATTAATTAATATATATTTTTTAAGTTATAAATATAAATGATTTAACTTTTTTGTTAATAGTTAATTAACATTTTTAATAATGATAATTTAATCAAACTAACACTGATTTTCATTCGCCATTGACACTTTTTCAAATAAAGAATTGTAGCGGTAAATTTTATTTAATTATTGCCTAATCTTTAATTTTCATAATTTTTTTTTACTAAAAAGCCAAAATGCGGTGAAGTGAATCGATTTCTTGAGCTCTCCATCTCGTATCCCGGCTCATCTGGGATTGTCCTGAGCCAGGTTGTCTAGCGCTGTAGCCTTCTTTTGGACGTGTTTACGCGAATACCAATTGTGTTTCTTATTTCTTTTGGGAACTGTTTAAATAGTTTTGGTCATTGGACGAGAGTGCTATTTCACTTCGGTGTTGAGGATGTTTCTCGACCAGGTTAGTTTGGGAATGTTGTACTTTCTGCCTTATCTATTTTTCAATGTTTCGGTGGTTGTAGGGTTCAATTTGATCAGGGACTAGTTTCTCTATTTTCCATGTGTATATTATGGTGTATCTATCTCCTTTCCACTGAATACACACACACACACACACACACACACACACACACACACACAAGTAAGGAGTGTGTCGATGCTCAATCACCAACATTTTGAGCAAGTAGTCGATTATTAGATAAATTTTCAGGACCCCTTTTTCATCATCATTTGACCAAATTTAAAAAATGATTTCCCCTTTCAATATTATATTTAGGTTTACTTAATGAACATCCAATCTGGGTAAAAAATATCAAACGAGCAAAATGTTTGTCCGATTTTGTCGTTTGGGTATACGAGTTTATAATAAAGAGTGATTGTAGATAACTCAAAGATTTATTGAAAATCATTCACAAAATTGCGTAATCATTTATTTCAACTTAAGTTTGTCAAAAAAAAAAAAAAAAAAGAAGCTATATACACAAAAATGTCCGGAGCTGAATGCAGTATTTTCTCATAAGAATCGCGTACATTCACAAATCCAACCTTATATTTTTGAGTGTTTTAACCTTCCGTTGAAGAATTATTGATTCGGAACTACTAACAGTTTGAGCATTTTCTTTTTTTTTTTTTGCTTCATCAATAGTCCAGTTGTATTTTGCGCATAACGTCTAACCGAATCGAACATTTCTTCAATGTCGGTTAATATACCAATAAATTGTTCACTATTTAGAGACTTGGAAAGAAGCAATTTAGAGACTTTAATCGTAGGGACAATGATAAATGCTGTTGCTTCCCTTTCGCTAAAATTGTACCTTCAAAAGGTTGCGGTAATTTCCCGAGTTTCTCGGCGATATTTCATTGATAGCGAGTTAAACTCGGCAACTGAATGATCCGCATACGAACCAATAGCTTTTATCCGTTCTAATATCGTTTTCCCCCGTATGAAAAGAGCTGTTCCGCCAGTTTATGCTTTTGAATTTAAAGGTGAGCTCGCAAACTAAATAGTTTTGTCATAGTTACGACGGGGGAGTGACTAAAGTTGGATGCGATACTTCTACGGGTAAAAATATCTTTTACGAAGTTTCGTTCGAAAATGGAATCGCAAATACGCAGTTTTAGGGTATGAATGAAACGGGATTGAAAATTGCGGGGCACTCGGAGTTGGGTTTTGAGTTCGTGTTGAGTATTTGAAAATGATTACTTCCAAGCGAGTGTATTCCTCCTCTTCGTTTGTTTAATTTGAACCAAATTTATTTCGAGTAACTCTTATTTGATTCAATTAAAACAAAATTTGTTTTTCTGCGTCTAATATCGAAACAAATTTTTTTGTTTAAATTAACTAGAATTATTTCAATATTGAAACCTAGGATCACGTCGGAGGTCATTATGTATGTAAATAATGTACATAGATCGTCATGCTATACGATTATGTTACGTTTAGTTTAAAAAAGTTTATGTAAGCGCACGATGTATCGGTACATCTCGCACACACACACACACACACACACACACACACGGAGGGTGTTATCAAATTGTTTCATAAATTAGTATACATATTCAGGACGTGAAAGTGAACAAAAAAAAGTTCCTTTGAACATAAATCCGCAATCGCTTCGTTTCCGATATACCATGCTTTTTTGCATATATATATATATCAGAGAACAATGAAATTATTTTTTTTTTCAAGTTGTGAAGAGTATTGCTTCTGTCTTGTATGTAATCCGTCGGAAATGAAGTGGCTCGTGCTCGTTATAATCGAGATAAAAATCCCGTCATAATACGAAAGATAATAATAATGACAATAATAATAATAATTTTATTGTTCTCCGATATATCTAGAAGTATACAATAAGTGTACAGAGAATAGCATCGTCCTCAGCAAAAAAAAAATGTATCTCTGAAACGAAGCGATTGCGGATTTATGTTTATAGGAACTTTTTTCTCACTTTGACGTCTTGAATATGAATACTAATTTATGAAACAGAATTTGTTAACCCTGTTATATACAGTATATATATGAGGCGTCGCGAGTACGAAGGGCGAACTCACCACATTGGCGATTTTGCGATTGTTCCAAGAATGAATAGTTCAACCTACCCCCCTCCCCCACCCACGGACAACTTGGTATAGCCAAATACCCCTCGTACGCCGAAAGTGTAGTTAGTTTCAATGCGTATATTGCGCCCCTCGTACGCAATAGTCACAAAGTTCAAACGCGTGTATCTCAAAACTGGTTTGGCGAGTTCGCCCTTCGTACTCGCGACGCCTCGTATATTAACTTGTCAGTAGTTCCGTGCGTCGTCGGTCTCTCATCCCGTGGAGATCAGGCTGGTGGCCCTACCTCTGGACCTGGCTTGATGTAAGAAAGAATTGCTTTCTTGATTTCTCTATCGCGTATCTGGCATTGTCCTGAGCCAGGTGTGTAGTCTTTTTTTGAAGACGTCCACATGAACAACAGTTTTATTTCTTATTTTCTTTGGTAACTGGTTAATCTTGGTCCTCTAACAACGAAGCTATTTTTCTTCCGAGTTGATGCTGTCCATTGTCAGGCCTTGAGTTTGAGAACACTATACATTCTACCTTTCCTATTCTTCACTGTTGTTTGGATGGTTATAGGGTTTAGTTTGAGGTTAGGTACTAGTTTCTTAGTCGTTTTCCATGTGTGTATTATGGTGTACTCTCTCCTGTTTTTCAGTAAATATTGATTAAATTTACATAATTTTCCCCAGTAATTTAGTTCTCTGAAGCCATTGATCTTGACTGAGAAATTCCTTTGAATTTCTTCTAGCTTATTAACCCATTAGTTCACGGGGAGGATTTACCAAGCACACTTTCAATATCTTTTTGATAGTTTGATGAGTATAGAGGCCAAATAAAGAGAAAATTGGAATTTCACCCATTTATATTTTTCCATTACAAATTTGGTTTGTGAAGCACGTGATAAGACAACCTAATTATTAGGTTACAAGGCCTAAAGAGATAATATAAACCATTAACAGTGATGCCAAACATTCAACGTGTGCGGGAGTGCCAATTTTAAAGTTGTACTCGGGCGAGTACAGTGAGAAAGAATGGGTTAGTCTTCCTTTTTCATACGAGGACGTCAAGATTGGGCAGTATTCCAGTTTTGGTATGATCAGTGTTTTCAGCAAAGGAATCGTTACTTTCTTGTCTCTTTCAAGGGTTTTCACTCTGTCCCATAATTCTTTTGCTTTTGTTTATCGCAATCCTATTTTGTGTGAAATTTCGCATCGTCGGTCATTATAACTCTTAAATCTTTTGCTTTTGTGTTTTCTGAGATTCTTGATTATTTGGAGCATAATATTCTATCTGCTTTAGTTCCTCATTTCTTCAATATCTTAAGAGATGAAATTTGTCAGTGTTAAATTTCATATTGTTGTCTTCTGACTAAATGTATATTCTCTTTGTAAGGCGTCCACATCTGGATGTTACTGTATTATTGTTCGTTACTTCGATGTCTATTTACATGATGATGAATAGGAATGGGGCCAATATTGTTCCCTGTGGTGCTGAGTTACCTACTTCCGATACTGATGACGATATTCTTTGGATTTTATTTAATCATTTATGGCCAGAAGTATTTTGTATTTAGGAAACTGTATGTGACCATATGGTCACGCTGAGCTAAAAAGGGTAACGGCTTGCTGACATTCTCTGAGGAAGTTTTAAATCAATTTTCCCACGTTGCCCGTTATTCCCGTATGTTTCACTTTGTGCTATGATCACACTTGTCGAATGCTTTAACAAAATCCATGTCATTTTACGTTGTATTTTTCATTGTTTTCAAGTGTCAATGATATTGTTATAATGTTCTATTGGTTGTAATAGACACGATCTTCCTGATCGGAATCTGTGGGTTATCATTGAATTTTTCCTGCGATTCCAAAGTAAAAATTTTCTGTAACTATTCTTTCAAATATTTTGTCGAGATGAGATGTCACTGACACTGGTTTAAAGTTCTTTGCTTGAGAGCTATCCACTCCTCTATATGTAGGAACAATGTTCGCCTTCTTCGGGATGCTTGAAGAAGGCATTTCTCCTGTGTCCAGCGATCTTCATATTCAATAGAGGGGTGTAGGTATGTCATTCATTGATTTTAATCCTCAAGGCGTTCCATTTGTCCGGACCTCCAGTGGAGCTCAATGTGATTTAATTTGTCCAATAGTTCGCGCTATATCATTTTGAGTAAAATCGAAATCAGTTATATTCTCTCATTGTAATTTCTCTTCAAAGGTGTTCCTATCAGGTACCATTTTGTCAGTTTTTGGGGTACTGAAAATTGATTCATATTCAGTATTTCAAATATTTCTTTTAAATCGTCGGTTAGTCCATTATTTTTTTATTTAAAAGTCTGATAGTGGCGCGAGTTCCTTTTTACCATTTTGGAAAGTTGTAGAAGTATTTGGGGGTTTTCCTTTTGTACTTCTATCGCATCTTCCTCTTTCCTCTCGGAATGACCCTCAGTTAGAGCTTGTATTTCACCATAAACACACACCAGCTTTTCTAGTATCATCTTACTGGCATTGTTGTCCGTGCAATTCATTAATATTGTAACCAATCTCGTCTTGGTGAATATTGTTTAACATATTTTCCTAAAATTTCTAGTCTCATTTTTCTAAGGTTATTAGCAGCTCTTCAGTTATTTTATCCTTAAAGATTACTTTCCAGCCTATTTGGGCCATATTTGATCCGATTTCTTCCCAATTTGTGGTCTTGCAGTTTAGGTTAAAAATTTCAAGTGTGTGTGTGTGTGGTGTGTGTGTGTGTGTGTGTGTGTGTGTGTGTGTGTGTGTGTGTGTGTTTAAAGTTGACGTCATACTTGTTGATATTTCAGTAATGTTGTCCTATGATATAATAGCTGGGACTGTTTTTATGTCCTTATTTAATTGTTCATTCGTAAATACCACATACAAACTTGTCTTTCTTTGGTGTTATCGGTATTTCCTGTTTTAACACATTAATTAAGAGCTATCACCAGTTTTGCTTGTTACTGGTCTTCTCTTGTGCCCCCTTTGCCCTTGTTTATATATATATATATATAATATATATATATATATATATATATATATATATATATATATATATATATATATGGGGGAAGAGGTGAAAAGCGGAGTGATAGGGTAAAAGAGGGTACCCACCTTTTCTGCTCGGGTGGTGGTTTTATGTAGTTCTGAATACAGATACTAATTGCTCAACGATGTGTCGTCGGTATGGAGTATCCATGCAGTAGAGACGCTTTTGTGTGCCCAATAGGAAATAATAAAATTTTTGGAGGAGTGCTGTGAATTAGTTCTTTGTGAAATTTGTGAGTAGCTTGCTGGCTTCATTAAATATAGGACCTGTTACTTTTTTGTAAGCCTAGTAAGAGTATTTGACATTACAATGTTATTAGTTTGAAATAAAATATACACAGCATTTCTTTTTTCTGTAAACACCTGTTTTTCACAACAATTTTACATATGTACCCGTTTCACCCTACCAGTGGCGTAAAATGGGTACCTCTCCCTCCTTTGGGGGAAGAAAAGAGATTAGCACACTAACAGTTAACAATGAAAAACAATTACTCGTAATAATTTAAAGTGGACCAGATAAAACTTGAGTAAGCCGAAAAATCGGGTTGTTTGAGGTAGGAACATGAGAGTTACAAACAATGTAGCACTAAGTACCCCTGTTTTACCCCTCTTCCCTTATATATATATATATATATATATTATAATATATTATATATACTGTATATATATATATATATATATACACAAACTCAGAATGGTTCCTGAGAACAATATATGTTAAACACAGACCGTGCATGGCACAAGGAACTCTTCTGGGAAAATTAAATCCACTATAGTCCGAATAAGTAATGATAAATGACAAATACCATAGTTTTTTCCTTTTTCATGATTTTAGCCCGACGTGGGCAACGGGTCTCTCGCAAAGAGATCCCATAAATATAGCTTCCCTCACCAGCTATCTGCAAAGCAGACAGGATCCAGCTTTGGGACGTGGATCTAGGGTTTAAAGCAAACCTAGATCCCTACACTCAGAACCTCTATATAAGTAAAAGACTCGTTGCATTCACGTCGTGTTGAATAAATCAAAGAAAAAGGGGGTAACTATTGTATTTTTAGCCAAAAAAACCAAAACTTAAACCTCAACCGGGACATTGAGCGTCCACTTTTCAAGGCACGAAACACGTCCGTTTAGTATACACAAACTCAGAATGGTTCCCTGAGAACAATATATGTTAAACACAGACCGTGCATGGCACAAGGAACTCTTCTGGGAAAATTAAATCCACTATAGTCCGAATAAGTAATGATAAATGACAAATACCATAGTTTTTTCCTTTTTCATGATTTTAGCCCGACGGGGCAACGGGTCTCTCGCAAAGAGATCCCATAAATATAGCTTCCCTCACCAGCTATCTGCAAAGCAGACAGGATCCAGCTTTGGGACGTGGATCTAGGGTTTAAAGCAAACCTAGATCCCTACACTCAGAACCTCTATATAAGTAAAAGACTCGTTGCATTCACGTCGTGTTGAATAAATCAAAGAAAAAGGGGGTAAACTATTGTATTTTTAGCCAAAAAAAACAAAACTTAACCTCAACCGGGACATTGAGCGTCCCGGTTGAGGTTTAAGTTTTGGTTTTTTTGGCTAAAAATACAATAGTTACCCCCTTTTTCTTTGATTTATTCAACACGACGTGAATGCAACGAGTCTTTTACTTATATAGAGGTTCTGAGTGTAGGGATCTAGGTTGCTTTAAACCCTAGATCCACGTCCCAAAATAGTCCTGTCTGCTTTGCAGATAGCTGGTGAGGGAAGCTATATTTATGGGATCTCTTTGCGAGAGACCCGTTGCCCACGTCGGGCTAAAATCAAAAAGGAAAAAAACTATGGTATTGTCATTTATCATTACTTATTCGGACTATAGTGGATTTAATTTTCCCAAGAAGAGTTCCTTGTGCCATGCACGGTCTGTGTTTAACATATATATATATTATATATATTGGAAGTAATCTACATATTAATATTATACGCTTAGACAAAGGAGTCACTGATTTAAATTTATTCCGTTATTCAGCCTAAAGTGTATTTTATGATTATATGATTTGAGAGCTCTTTGCTTATCACTCAAATGAAAACACGAAACCTCTCCCTCGAACAGTCTTTTTCCTTCCCTCTTTCTTTCTTTCTTTAAGTGGCTTCCATCCGCGAGAAACTTTCAGATGCGTTCACAAAAGCTTTCTGTTCGTAACTTGCCCGATACTTCCGTGGTAAGGTCCGGCTTATTAAAGAAATATTTAGGCTATCGATGATTTCATTGGCTTCAATCTCCCTCGTTCGCTATTTAGTATCCTTTGTTTCGTAGATAGTGTGGTAGTTCTTTCGACGAAGGCTGCTAATTGGTCTTCAGCCCGAACGTAGTCCGATAGATTTTCCCTCTTTTGAGCTATAACTTGGGGTTTGGTGGCTCTTTATAGTTTGCTTAGTGGGTCTTGTTTTGATTTTATTTCAATAAAAAAAATGTATTTTATTTAAACGTACGGTAATCGTATAAATAATTTTTTATGATGTAGAGTGATAAGAATTTATTTATTTTATTGATTGGTGTACGAGAGGTCTCAATAGTATTAAGTATGTCGTATTAATAAGTATTTTAACTTCATTGAAATATTTTAAATCTGAACTTTACATAACGAGAAATATGTAATTTTGTCGGTTTCAGACTGTATCGACGTCATAGTACGTAAGAATTTTCTTTTTTTCTCTAATTGCGGTTGTAACGCAGCCGGTGATTATTGTTCATCATAAGGAGTGTCTTTTTTTATTTATTATATTTGCGTTATCACGACTTGTTAGTTTTCGCCTCGTTTTGGGTTCTCATTTGGAGCGCGCGCGGTTTGTTCTTTCGTTAATGACCGTCCTGGCGAGGCTTCTGCCCTCGAGGGGTACACTTCCAAAGGCTCCCGCTTGGCAGTCATCCTTTAATCTTTATCTTGCTTTTGAATCCAGTCCCATTTTTATTACAAAATTTCAATCGGACTTTTAAAAACTGACATTTATGCGTTTATTAAAAAAAAAAAAAAAAAAAAAAAAGTCTAAGATTTTTTTTGCGTGAAGATGCATCGTGTTTTATGTATTTTCTCTTTTGTTCAAAATATTAATTCTGAATTTGAAGGTTTTAAGCTGACAGTCCGACACTAATGATGAGTTTCCAACCCGAGTAATATTGCGCAAGTTTTTGATGGGCCAAACGATCGCGAATTTATTACGATGCAGTCTTTGCGTGGAAACTTTTACAATTTTTTACGAAGTGAGAGCATCAGAGCGTTTTTGTATTTGTTTTATTGGTTTATGCCATTAGCTCAAAGTCGAATAATGTTCTCTTTCTCTCTCTCTCTCTTTCTCTCTCTTTCTTGCTCTCTCTGTGTGTGTAGAAATAAAAACCACTGCCAAATCTTACGAGCGATTAAATTAGGAGTTCTATGGTCAGCAAAGTTTTTGTCTTCGGTTCAACAATGGGAAGTCATAAGCTGAAATTCGATTTGTAATCTTTCGTCTTCCAAATTGACAGAAATTGCGACTATTCAAAACCCATGGAACGAGGGAAATTGGGGAAGGAAGAGTAGGAGATTAGGGGAAATCGACAAAGACCTCGGAATTAAGGAAATATATTTATAAAATAAAATAAAAAAAGACAACAGGGGGGGGGGGGGGGGGGAATGGTCGGAGGAAGATGACTGGCGCGTTTGAGTGTTACGTGTCAGCTCCCTCTCGTCTCTTTGTCCGTACATTTGTTTATTTCTCTCTCTGGATTTGGGTTTTATTTATAAGGATGTCACGATGTACCGCGACCGACGGTGAGAAAACGTAATCATTGGCCTCAAACGGGGCCGAGAAATCTCTCTTATCAAAGAAACGACTTCGTAACTGCGTAAAGCTAAATTTTCTTTTCCTTCGTGGACTTTGGAGAAAAAGTTGGTGTGGATTGAAGACAACAACATTCCCGAAAGATAATTGTTCGCGATCTTTGAATCTCGTAATACGGATCTAAACGCGTTATTACGCGTACCAGTAACGAGGATTAGTGGATTAGTCGTACGGAAATAAAAACCTTAAGATTATGGTTTTCAATTTTTTTATTTTAAGTATATCTTCTTAATGGTTTAAAGTGATTCTTTGTAACAAATAAAAATAATAAGAATAAATTGCGTAAAAGGATATAATAACTTTGAACGTAAAAGCGTAATAAAAGATGGCTTTAAAGTTTTCCGAGAGGAAATAAAGTGTGTGTAACTTTTTGGGAATAAAAGAAATGAATTGGATCTCGAAAGAAACCAGAAAGAAAATCCCGAGTTGGCGAAAGAGTAAATATTTGCCTTTTAGTTAGAAGGACGCGAAGCGAGCTAGCTAGCTAGCTAGCTAGCTGTTCGTGGCATTCCGTTCCTCCCTCGCCTCTGCCGGTTCTTCCTGCCCGCAATGCTCTCCATTTTGGCTCTCCTGGTCCTTGTTGGTCTTTTGTAATCTTCACCACACCGTGAGACGAATGTCGATGTTGTAATTGCGTCTGTAAGTAATGGTGGGAGTGTTGTATTCGCCGTGAAAATTGATTTAGCATCATCACGATACCGTGGCGTAACGATAAATAAATTTTCATTTAATCCCCGCTTTATTCGCGTGTTTAAAATATATACCGCGTTATCGCCTAATGGAGTGACTCCACGCAATCAAAAACTGTAATCAATAATGGCTCAGAAATGGTTCGAATCGAAAGTTGGGGGCTGAATTGCGTTTATATTAAGAGGGCATTTTCTCTCCTAAGATTCCTGGCCTCGGAAACCATTAAGATACAGCAGGAAGAAAAACGGGAGTAATAGAAAAAACTAATCGTTTATAGCGATTCTTCGATCTTAACTATTAGTTTCGTAGGAATTTCTTCTAAAAAAAAAAAATTGTCCATAATCCATTTATTATTATTAGTATTATTATTATTTATTATTATTATTATTATTATTAAAAATAGTTTTTTAAATATTTATTTTAGATTTCAATATAGATTTTTATTAAAACTTCAACGATGTATAAGACTTTTTGGGGCTTAATAATTAACCCGTATAGAATTATTTTCTTTTTGTTTATTTTTAACCGATTAAATGTTAATTTCCTTAAACCTGATTTTTTTTATAGCGTAACAAATGTAGGAACAAAGAGACTTATTCGCTCGTTATAAGAGGTTTTTAATTAATTTTTATTCATTTAATAGATACGCCCTTTATCTATCAATATATCATACGCTCCTTTTATACGTTTGAATGTTTACAAAGACCCGCTTCCTCTTCTTTTTTTAACTACTTTAGATTAAAGAGAGAGTGCGTAATACGAAAAAATTTTGATATTTCTTTGCGTATTTTGTTGTTCCTCTTTTTTTCTGTGAGCTTTAAGTAAGTTTGGCCTTCGAGCTTCGGAAGCTTTTCGTATTAGAAAACCTTCAGAGAGATTAAAAGGCAACAGTTTTTGAATATTTGATAGATTTATCACTCCAAGACTATGCTAATAAGATCAAAAGGTGTAAGCTAT